>JGVQ01000073.1:600000-785945 GCA_001007845.1 Nigrograna mackinnonii | reverse complement strand
CCCCCCTAAAAAAAAACAGCTAAACAATCCCAAACGCAAACTAAACCCACACCCACATTCCCATCTTCATTTCTGGAAGTCTTTTGGGTTGGGAAGTGTGAAATACCTTCCATTCCTTCTCCCATCTACCAGCACCAACCACACACACACACACACCGCACTTCACCGTGTTTTATTTACTCAGAATGGTGAAATACTCCCGTCTCCGTTTCAAGAGTGGGGGATTTTGGGTTCATTAGGAACGAATGGGGTGTGCTGGGTGTCGTAGGGCGAGATGAGGAATGTGGATTTTGGAGTCATGGCAGGGTTAAGGTGAAGGTGAGGTGAGGTGAGGTAAGTCAGGGGTGTGGCTATGCTGTGGATATGGGAGGAGCGTGTATGATATCATGCTATGTATACGACTTTAAAAATACATATTTTTTATTCGATTTTGGAGTTCTAGGGTTGCAAAAGGTGGGATTGTGTGTCTCTCTGTACGTATAAAGATGGGAATAGGAAGGTTGAGTGTGTTCACAGTGATTACGGTCATGAAGTCGTGTACCTGCCCTCAGCATGTATGCATATGGAAGGTTGAGTATTGCCGCATGCCCATGCCGTAGGTAGATAGGTACATGGACGCGGTCCCACATCCACGGTAAACACACCCCACATGCTCGTCCGCATACATTCTCGACTGCGATCCGAAACATGGTGATGAAATCACGCCAGCCAGTCATGTTCGGTGTGTATACTGGGGGTCTGCATGTGTGTCTTCATTCCTAACATACACATTTGTCTACCAAAGATTTTCGATCATGCCATGGTGCATCGACATACCCGAGGCCCCCCTACGGCGTGCGTGCTGTGCGTCATGTGTAATGCTCACACCCACCGCACACCCACACTGATACTCTACACTTCATGTATGCAGCCCCCCTCGCCCCCGTTATGCACACGACACCATCAGTGTGTCAGGGCAGATCTGCCAGAGACTCGATGACGGGGAACGAGGCCCGAGATTCGGGGGTCAAGGGCGCGTTGCCAGGGCGATCGGCCACGATGGTGTAAACACCCGCTTCGGTGGCGGCTATTGCCTCTGTTGATGGTTAGTCCTTGTACGTTGCGCGACTTGTCTGGGAAGAGTATCCGATCGGGTGACGGTGGCTTGATAACAGATGTGGGGATGTGTGGATGGAAGTAGATTGAATTTAGGGTAGATTATGAGGGAGTGAGGGGCAGATCGTCGGTCTTGCGGCTGGTAGAGACATGGAGTTGGGAAATCTCCATATTAAATGTGGACACGAAGCGACGCGCAATGACGAAAAGAAAAGTTTGGTAATGTGTTTGCCGAAGCTGAGCGTGAGAGAAGCGAAAAAGGCGATCTTTCATAATGGGGTGTGTAGCCTCGTTTGGGCCAGTGTTTTTGCCATATTAATAGATTGAGAAGCGTGGTGTTGAGCGAGGCGACCGTGTAATCTATCGGAGTCGTTTCAGGTAAAGATACGACACATCGCCCATGGGTACGACCGTAAGATGGAACCGTGGAAATGGTACGAACGCAATAGGGGTTTGGAGCAATTGTCAAAAAGAGACCGACTACAACGTACCTCTAACATTGTCAGTGAGAAACGTCACTTTAGAAACATCGTGCCCAAGCTCGCTGCAGATCTTCTCATATGAGCTCTTTTCGAGCTTCGAGCCTGCAGATACGGTATCAAAATGAGCCGAGAAGAGTGGCTTCAGGTCCTTGGTGTCAGAGCCATCCTTCACATATGAGAAGAATTGCAACTGGGCCTGAACGCTGCCAGATGAGAAAATGGCAAGAGTTTTGCCGGCGTTCTTCCAGGCCTGTAGAGTAGGGATCACATCGTCGAAGAGGGGAGTCTTGAGCTCTCCAGCACTGTAGCCAGTCTTCCACAGATTACCTGCAGAAGAAATCAGTGAAATGATTTCAGCATACGACGGCAAAGACTTCAAGGCCCAGAATGTAGCGCAAACGATAGTATCCAACAAGTGACAGTGACTGAATTGACACGAAACAATCTAGGTATATTCTGGTATAACTGTGCTAAACGAATATAGACGGCAATGGCAAATGGAGCTGACGAGAGACGACTGAATGCCAACACATCGACTATGATAGCGGGGGCGAATATCGCAGGGACTATCCCGTAGGCGTGCATTTACCGGACCGAATGAGAGGAGTACGATGGCCGCTAAAGAGCAGCGAACGTGGCAGCACTCTAATCGGGCGGATAGGGAGGTCTGAATGGCAGAAGCACCTTTTTGACCATCCGAATGGCGGATGGAGCCCCTCAATGCGCGGATTTGGGATGGAAGCAAAGGAAATGGACGAGACACCTACCTTGCAGCTGCTTCAAGTACACAGCCTTGATGTCGTTACGGGTCAGATCCTCGACGTGAGCAATCAGCGTGTTTGGATTGGCTTTGGCATCCTGCGGGAACCCCGCAATGAGGTCTTGAAATGCCGGGCTGTCCCACGAGTCGCGTGCTAGTCTGGTGAGACGTTCCAGCGCGTACGGATACTGCGGTTATCGTGAGTATTGGCAGAGAAAAGGGGGGGACCACCCCTCCCGGACTGGCGCGTGATGGATTGTAGAAGCTTGTAGAGGGCAATCGAAGATAGGCAGATAGGCGCAAGGCCCAAAAGAATAGGGAGATAGCTTGAAGTGGAAATGAGTGGCTTGAAGATTGACAAAATAGCACCAACGAAAAGGAAGCGCGGGCCGCCTGGAGAGCTGGACTCGAGATCGTGAGTGATCACGCACCACTGCTTCCGGCCGATTGCGGGGAAGAGGAGGACCAAGGAGGACCAACAAGGACGACGAAAAGACTCGTCTGCAGCGTTGGGGGACAAGGGTACTAACCAAGACGTCCTTGACGAAGGAGATGCTCGAGATGGTGCCCTCTAGAAACGTGTGATGGTGGTGTCAGTGCTAATGTTGGGTAACGGTTGCAGGCGCAAAAGTTGGGGTTGGTTTTGGGGGGGTTGGATGTTGGGGTCGAGGCTTGGATGTGAACCAAAGGTTGGTTGGCCTAGGGTTGCAGTGGCGCAGAGCTCTCGCCGTACAGAATCTGGGGAAATAGATTCCGGGCTGGCAGAGGAAGAGAAGGGGGGAGGGAGAAGCGAGAGGCGAAAAGGGTCAGCAAAAGGTTCGATGAGACTGCAGTGCACCGTGAGGCTGTCTGGCCAGACCGAGCTCTATCTTTTTTTTTCCCTCGAGGTCTTGGAAGAGCCGGTAGGCGCACGCACGTACTCGCACTTGTCTCCCTCCTCGTTCTCGCTCTCGTGCTCGTGCTCGTGCTCGTTCTTGTCCGTTGAGGGCCAGCTCTGCGCCGAAAGTACTGCTCGATCGTAGGAAGAGATCGGATGGCAAGCGGGAGGAGACGGGTGCAACAGGGTGCGACTCACCAATGTCAAGGAGGACGATATCACTGTTCTGCCAACGGTCCTTGTTGAGAGACGCGGCAGCCATTGCTGTTGAATGTGCCGAGGGCGGTGAGGGGCGGTGAAGACGAAAAATTTGCAGCGAAGCAGCAATCTCACTTGTGTTGTGGTGTTGTGTGTCAGGGTCGGCCTCTGGTTGGTGCAAAGTTTTGTAGTCTATCGCGGCATGGAAATCAAAAAGATGGCGGTCAACAGCAACAGCAAGACAAAACTATGCGCATGGTGGGTCTTCCCGCCCTCCCGTCTGTAATGTGAAGCATCCACTTAATAGGCAGCGAGTAATTATGGAGACACTGCCGAATTCGAGGTCGCGAGTCGTGCCCGTGCAGGTTTGATATTTGTTTGAAAGATTTTTTGCAAGTATTATGCCTTCACCGCAATCGCATCTGCCTCGATTAGGAAAGAAGAAAATTGTTGACAAAATCCAAAGGATGGTGATGTCTTGCGCCTACAGCACGCTACGGAGATTCTGCACAGCACCTCCATGCCCGAGCATGTGCTGCCGCCTTGTCCCCGTCCTTGTCCTTGTCCGGGACCGAGGGGTGAACGCGAAAGGAATGGAACGGTGGCGTATGTTCTTTTTTGGGTTTGCACCAAAATATTTTTTTGGTTGCCCTTCAGCCCTCGTTCCTCGCCTTATACCTCTGCTGGTAGGCCCTTGCGAGCACCATCTGATGGACAAGCTATAGCGCCCGCTTGTGTTATTTACAGATCACACAGTACACATTCTTCTCTCTGCTACTACGACACACTGCACAAAGGCAAAAGGGGAGGTATGAAATAGGGGCCACTGTGTACATGTAAACATAAACAACAACAACGACAATAATAACAGTGGCGGACACGGGGAGAGGCCCGGAACACCTGCATACGTGTACGGATACGTATCCGCTGACCCACTCCGAGTCCACCATCTAATGCAGAGCTATGGGATATCAATTAATGTCTGAATTGTAACTGGACACAGAGGCCGAATTTTGCGATGCGTTGTCCGTGAAAAAAAGTTAGGAGGCGCTTCACCGCTCACGGGAGAGCAGGGCGTGAGTGGGTATCGAGTACAGTTGCCTGCAGTAGCGCAGGGAGAGTATGCAGCGTACCTTGTAACGTCCACGGTACGGAGTACCTACACAGGAGAAGGCCCAGTATAGTTCTACTAGTTCTACTAGTCCTACTAATCCTACTAGTCTCTTGATCAGGGCCGTAGGAGCTAGGCTGCGTGCTGCGTGCGTGTTGGGTGTGCTGGTGGGCAAGGAGGCGTCTCGCGCTCTCCTCGTCGTGCGCTGCTAGCCAGAGCCCGCAAGCAACCCTCGATGCAGGCTTCATGCGCGCTTCTGCAGGCTCCATGCACCCATTATTCCTCTTCGGTAGTCGGGCGGCCTGGCATGCTATCTACGGACTCGGCCAATCTACGGAGGGGCGAGCATCGTGTACCTCTGTGGACAGCTTGGGATAAGCTACTGCTCCGTAGAGCGCGTGAGTGCGGCAGCAAACAGGTTGGAGCTTGAAGCTTGTAGGAGTAGGAGGCCGAGCACGACAAGAGATGAGCACACAGGCATTACTCGATGTAGGCCGTTTGGCAATTGCCCGCCCATTGGCACAATAGCACCACACACCGACTTTGTCTCATCTCCGGTGGTGCGAATTACTGGCCACTCCTCAGAGGCCACGATGCTATGCTGATAACCGAGTGAGCAAAGTCCGTGGAGCTCCCATTGCGCGCGCTCCCACTCTCCCAGTCTATCTACCAGGAGAGATGCGTATTATGTAGCAGCCGGGGGCAGAACGATTATGGCATGAGCCTTCCCCAGAGCTTGGGTGCGGAAGAACTTGAGGGGAAACACTTTACGATGGCATGGATACGCGACTTGAAACCTCTTGCATTGACCGAATCGGGACGTCAGACCCAAGCAGGCCCCTGAGTTGTGCAGCAACGACGGGATAGGGCACGCGTTGGAAAGCTGACCCACCTTTTGACCAGCACGACTGCCGCCGATAGATTATGAGTAGTTGAAACTTTGGTGGACGTGGAGCGCCAGCGGGGTGGGAGGTGGGAGATGGGGAAATGACGGTCGGCAATCTCGATAGATGAGTTATGATACAAATGGCTGTTGCTTGCGAGGGTGTGGTTGATGAAAGGGATGGGATGGATTCCGCCGCGAGCAGAAGAAGGTTGGGGGGGATGGGAGCAAGCAGACAGCGAGTGGCGATCAACGAGACCGGGGAAGCACCAGGCAGGGCAGGGCAGGGCAGGACAAGGCAGGACAAGGCAGGGCAAGGCAGGGCTCTGGCAGCCAGTCAGAGTGGCCACCTTGCAGGTTTCCCAATTGTTCGTTGTCGTGCGACAGCCCTCGACCTCTCGACGGCCGCTTCGAGTTGGTCGGCGCTGGGCGAGACGGTGCAGACAGGCAGACAGACAGACAGATAGGCAGACAGGATGGACGGGGTTCGAGTTGGATGGCAGAAGAGGCCAGCCAACTTGAGCCAAGGGCGGCGACTTGTCTGACGTCCACAGGGCCAGGGTGGCGCGCTGATCTTGTGCTGATTACGGTCATGGCTTGGGGCTGTGGTGCGAGGCCTGGCAACGCGCTTGAACGAATCCGTGCTATAGCCTTGATCTTGAGGCATGTTTCATCGACCCAGTCCAGCGCCAATAGCCCAGCCCGTCGCTGGTTCTGGCACCTTCTCTCGCGCTCTGGCAGCTCTGTTCTCGCGTCCTCGCGGCTCGACCTCCCTCTCCTCCTCTGTGCGCGCTGCTTGTCCGTCGCGCTCTGTGTCGCCGGCCCCAGTAGCCCCCCCCAGTCCCCAAGTCGCTGGTGATGTCGTCGGGGGCCCGCGGCTGTGGATGTGATCACGCAACGCAAAGCCTTCAACGCAAAGAACCTTCGCGACTGCGTGACCGTGACCGGGAGAAGCTGTCACAAGGGCACAAGCCGGTGGGCCTGTGGTGGGCAGACATTTCCAGAGGTAGAGGAGGGGATGAGGTGACACTCTTTGCTGTGTTCGGCAGCCGTTGCTGTGGGAGCCGTATGCGTGTGGAGGGAGACGGTCTCTCGCTGCGGTGCTGCGTTGCTCTGCGCTCTGCGCTCTGCCGCGCTCATCGCTCATCGCCCGCCGCTCCCACTCTCCCAGTCCCGGCGAACGGCCATGGAATCGAGCAGAAAGCAGCAGCAAGAAGGGCAAGCAGGGCAAGCAGGGGGGGCGGCGGCGTGACGACTATTGGCCACGGATGGCAAGGGCCAGACTGCCCTTGGCCCAAAGCCATCAAGGTGACTTGTAATAGAATTCTAGCCCTCAAACAGCCTAGCGCCATCGCAGGGATGCAGACACCGCTCATCCAAGGTGTGAGGTGTGGTGTGTCGTCCTGCCAGGCCCACCCATTCCCACCCTGCACGACCCTCCCCCCCCCCCCCAAAGCTCCAACTTGCTTTATGTGTCGCCCTCCCCAGCTTGCTTGCTTACTCTCCCTCCACCACCACACCACCCGTCTTCATGTCTTGATATCTTCGCAATCGCCTCGTTCTCGTTCCTTCGTTGTTTGTCGCCCGTCGCAGCTTCCCAGCACTCCTTCCTCCTACACTCTCCAAGTTCCACGCCATCCGACTCCTTCCTCCCTTCTCCTCCTGCTCCCTCCCGATCTCGCCATCGCCATCACCCATTCCTCGTCTCCCGCCGCAACGGCGCTGCAACTGGTTCGACAACAGCCGACTACGAATACCAAAACATAATCCTCCCTCCCTTACACCTCATCAAAACTCTTCCACTCTCCATATCTTGGACCATCTATCGCCCGGAATCGTCATTGCATTGATTTGATGTAAAAGAACCTCAGCCCTCGCCGCCCAGTCATCAATGCTCTGATCCCTTATCCACCATCCTCCACCTCGATAGCTTCACCACTATCTCCCAGCTTCTTGGACCCCACGTTTGATGCTCCTTACGATCAAACCACCCAGAATCCAGTGAAAGCCGCCAATCCAGCGTCCTCGAATTCCCCGAGCTAGTACCGCTGACTCCCCCCCCCCCCCAAACAAACGTCACCCACCCGTCTCCACGCAGCCTGATCCATATCTGCCTGCTACCCCCTACGTCCTCCACGTGTTACGACTCTCAATCCATTACGCAGCGATCCCCTCTCGTTACTTCTTTACCGGACGTCCAGGACTCCACGACCCGACCCTTTTTCCCTTTCCCACCGCTCGTTGACTCGGGTTATCCATACACAATTAATACCTCAAATGAGCAATACACTCTCTTGACCGTTTCCTTTGCCTTTACCCGTCGACGGACCCCCTTTGTGCATACTCTCCGACGACTTTTCCTTTGTCATCGAATCTCTTAGAGCGACCTCCCGCAGCCTGCAGCCTGTTTTACCTTTTGACGACATCAACTTCACTCTGTGCTTTTCCGTAAACAATCCAGGATCGGACTCAAACATATCCATTTATTGCTATCTTCTTCGAAGTTCTGTCGTCACCCTTAAAAAGTGCACTAGATCATCGCTTTCTTCAGGGTTCGACAGCCGTCAACCCTCTTGTTTTGTTTTAACGACCTCGGTCCCACTTATCGGCGTTTCATCCCAACTCTCTTCGGATATCCATCTTCGGCGTCCACAGCTTTCTCTGCCACCGGGTCTACATTTGCAGTTCCCTTTGGCCAATTCCGTATCTCATCGTCTCAAGTGCCACCTATGGAGTGTATGCGCAACCAGCTTCAAGAGGGTGTTGTGCTCAATGGACGATATGAAACCATCTCTCCTCTCAATCATGGCTCCTTTGGCATGGTCTTCCAGGCCAAGGACCTCGTAACCGGCGAGCATGTCGCCATCAAGGTCATCACCAAGACCACCGCTGCCAACAATTGTCCGTCTGCCTTTGCTGTTGACGAACGCTCGGAGGAGCTCGATATCCATCTCCGCATCGGCTCCCACCCAAACATTGTCAACTTGCTCGAATCTTTCGAATCCGAGAACCACATCTACCTTGTTCTCGAGTTCTGCTCGAATGGTGACCTCTATGAAGCCATTCGCCTTGGCAAGGGCCCCTTGGAGACCCAGCATGTCCGGGACTTTATGCTTCAGTTGGTAGATGCTGTGGAGACTCTTCACTCAAACGGCATCTACCACCGCGACATCAAGCCAGAAAACATCTTTCTCACTCAATTCGGCTCGATGAAGCTTGGTGACTTCGGCCTTGCTACTACCGACGTCTGGTCCTACGAGGTTGCTGTCGGCAGCGACCGCTACATGGCACCCGAGCAGTACGACCCCTCCAATGCCGGATACGCCACCGGCAAGGCAGACATTTGGGCAATCGGCATCTGCCTTCTTAATGTGTTGTTTTCTCGCAATCCCTTCGCCGTTCCCAACGCATCGGATCCCCTGTACGCTGACTTTGCCCTTGATCGACAAAGCCTCTTCGATGTCTTCCCAACCATGTCTCAGGATACCTTTGAAGTCCTGATTCATTCTTTGGCCATTGATCCAGAGAAGCGAGACTTGTCGCTTGTCAAGGAGGCTCTTGAACGTGTCATCATCTTCACAACCGATGACGAGAGTCTCGATGAGTTCTGCACGGAGGACCGTGAGCCCATCATTGCGAGCGCCAACCGCGAGCCTCTCCGCACTCCCTCGCTTTCGACTCCTGCTCTCGACCAGGGTGGCTCATTCCCATGGGCAAAGGCTCTTGCCATGTCTCCTCCTCAGCCCATCCGCCAATTGTCGGCAATTCCAGACACCGAAGTGTACGCCGATGACCTCTTCCCTGGATCCGTTCAATCAGGCCATGGATGGGAACATGTCAAACCAGACAATGCGTCGACAGTCTCATTTGTTGACTCTGGACTGGGTCTTTCTTTCAAGTCCAATGACCCTACCCAAGCAGCACCAATGCAGATCGCTCGTTCTAAGCCTGTCCCCATCTCCGGCTCTCTTCCTGCCAACGCCGCCAGACCTTTCCATAGCATGGCCTCTGTTTTCGGCAAGAAGCGCGACACCATTTCCAAGAGCTGGAGCGATCTCTGGGACGAGGAAGAGGAAGAGCTCGCCGAGATTGAGAACAACTACATCCCCTTCGCTGGCTTTAAGCAGGAGAAGAAATGGGAGAGCGAGAATGGCTCTGGTGTTTCCACCCCACGCGGCGGTTTGACCGAGATGAAGAACCCTGCTATCGTCAACAACAGCAGGAGCCGATCCCCCAAGACCAACCTTCACGCTGCAGAGCACGTCAGCCAACAGACTGGTTTCATCTTCGAGGAGCATACCACACCTGCTCCTCCTCGTTATTCTCCTCCTTCGAAGCGTACCATCATGGACAAGTGGGCTGCGCTTGGCGATCGCAGGCGCGGCCCGGCACAGCAAACACCTTCGAAGGCTGTTCAAACGCCAAAACAAGCTCCTACTCCGAACTCCGCCAGGAAGCGAAGCCGGACTGGCAGCTGGAGACGTCCGATTAATTGGGGCCCAAGCCATCACGAGAAACATGGCATCTGGGAACGAAAGGATACTTGGAATTTGAGTAAGGACTGGCGCCAACATCCGAATCACTCCCATGAGGACGACATTGGCGATTTAGAGTGGGTTGGAGGTTGGAATGACCTCCACTTGTAGTCTTGACAACTGTTCATCCCTGGTTTTTTTTTTCCTTATCTTCTATTTTTCTTTAAACTTCAACAACAGAACGATGCCTTCACTTCGCCTAAGACCTAGGACCCTTTCATAAACACACAGTCTGTAGCTTTAGAGATACCATTTCCTTACTTCTCTACTTCTACTGATACCTGGTCGCTGGCTCTCATAGGGTTATCTCTTTTGTAACTTGATCTGCTTGGGAGCATTGGGAAACTTAGGATGCATTAGGTGGTTGGTTGATTGGTTGGGAAACCACGACCAGACGTTTTGTTCTCAGGCGACTTTGATGTGCATTGCAAACTGTATGGATGACAAGGGTTTTCTTCTGGAAGCGGTTTCTGATATCTTTCAAAACTTTTTGGACCGATAGGGATGAACTAGTTAGTCAAGACTCGTATCCGTCGGGTCTCCAGCTAGGGCAATGAGCCCAGCAGGAGCCGGGATTTACCCACTCATAATTTTGGTCTTCTTGAATTTACTTGTGGTGAATGTGACGAAAGAATATAATATATAGTACCACTGGTATGTAGAATGGATAATTTATTGCCGGGTGCCTTCACCCGCAGTGGGAAAAGCAATAGCTTGTTTGAATCATAATGTCTGTGAAGCTCTACCTACATCTACCGTGTCTCGCAGTAACGAATTATCGAGAACAAGGGCCATTTCTAATACAGTGTAGAATCGTGGAGAAGACTAGACTTTCCAGAAATCAACACTCAGTCAGAAGGATAGGCAATGTTAAGAAATGACCGTCATAGTTAGAGTCTCTTCATGGAATTCCTAGATTATGTGAGCACTAAGTTCATGCACTTGGGGAGAAGGGGGATGGGGAGAGGCTAGGTCGTGGAAGTTGAATGTTGAATGTGTTTGCAATTTTGTAGATGCTTTGAGATGGACGATTCTAGATGCTTGACTTGTTGAGATGCATTGAGACGGGCATTCCTGAGGAGAACATAATAACATGTATGAGAGCTCTTAAGAAATCATGATACTGATTTGATCGAGATACAAACTACACAATAAATAGCATGCAAGCCAAACCGAGCTCCACTCCACAGCTCAAGGTAATTCCAACGCCTCTTTCAACAACCCCAAAGCTCCAAACAAATCGTTATCATGATACTTCCTCGCATTGATCTGCAAATCGACTGGCGCACCTTCGAAATTCGTAGCCTCCCACAGCTTCTTGACATGTGCGCAGGCCTCGCTCAGAGGCTTGTAATCCGACGCATACGCCTCCTTGGCCTCTGCCTTGATAGGCGTAGGGAACACCACACCAGGGTAATCGACGAAATTGTAGAGAGATGTGTAGGTCCAGTAGAAGCCGGCATCATGGGCACAGGCGGGACCTACATGCGCTGGCCCAATGACAAAGTCGATATCCTGTTCCTGCCAGTGCTTCGCAAAGGCGATTCTGAAATCGTCGCGCTCGCGGCGGGCTTTGCTGACACCATCGGCGTCGATCATACCGTAGTTTTTGACGAAACTCGTTATGTACTCTGTGAGCGGTTGGAGTGGTTCACCAGCGGATGTCACGCTCTCGATACCGACGGTGCCGCCGTCTGGCCAGTACATTCTGCGGGCCTTGTCCCAGGCCCCTACTGCATCGTGGGGAGTGAAGTCCTTGATTTGGACGAAGTTGGCGAAGCGTGGGTCTGAAAGGCGTTCTTTTGCCCATTTGATGGCGCGCTTTACTGGGGGTTGGGGCTCGATGAAACCATCGTTGCTAATGATGCCGATTTTGAGCGGTTTGGTCACAGGTGTGTCTAGACCTGTCCAAGGGATTGGTACGAGTCTTGGATCGATAAGATGTGGTTTGGCGGAAAGAAGACCCTTCATGAATACCTCCATGTCCCTCATGCTCCGACACATTGGACCAGTGGAGCATAGAATATTGAGCTCGGCTGAGAATGGAGAAGCTAGGAAACCGTTCATCGGGAGTGTATAGGATGTTGGTTTGAAGCCATAGATACCGCAAAATGCTGAGGGGCCACGGATACTTCCACCAATGTCTGTTCCAACGCCTAAGACGGAGCCCTTCATGGCGATGAGTGCTGCCTCGCCGCCCGTGGAGCCACCGGAGGAAAGGTTGATATTGAACGGATTCAGTGTCCGACCGAAACATCCATCAGTCTCCAAGTGCATGATCAGTTGTGGTTGATTGGTCTTGCAATAGAAGACAGCGCCTAGGCTTCGTAGAATTGAAACCAGATGGCTATCTTTGTCGTCTTTCACAATACTACTGAAAGCTCCTTGGGAAGAGGTGGTTCCTGCAATAGGTATGTGCTCTTTGATGCTGACAGGCACACCGTGCAAAGGACCGATGGTCTTGCCGTTCTTTGCAAGGTAATCATCGAGCTGTTTTGCTTGATCGATGGCCTCTTTCATGTAGAACTGCGTCAAGCAACATGTCAATTGGTGAGCAATTGCTGCCCTCTTCGAAAACGCAGTGGCGACTGTAACCGCGGAGAATTTCTTGTTCGCAATTGCCTGTGCTAGTCCGACGGCATCGTAGTTCTCGGTGATGTCAAGCTCTTCAGGTGTGAGTATCCCACAAGTTTTGGGAATCTGAGAGACATCCAATGGTGGGTTTGATATCAGATCCTGTGGGAGGAGGTACTCCTTGGGAATCTTATCAGTGAGGTTGGCCTTGATGAAAGCTTCACGTTTTCGTTCGTATTCTGGCGTGCCTTTAGGTTCGGCTTTGACCTGCACTGTCAAAGACATCTTGGGTGGATATGTATGAGAGGACAATGTAAAGGATACAAGAAGAGAACAGTACTTGGCAGGTGCGTTTGAAATGAGAAGCCCAGGGGTGCTCAAGTAGGAATGTGCAACTCTAGAATTGCCACTCGATCTGACGGGATGAGGTTCCTTTCTTTGGGTTTAAGTATTTGAGCACACGTGGAGTTATAGGCGATTAAAGTAATGGAGTATTGCTCCGGAGCACCGAGATGATCTGGTGATCTGAGCTTTCTTGATATGTAAGTAATTCCCAGTGCGCAATTACGTCTGAGTGGGTTCCCATTACCTTGACGTCGGGCAGTGTACTCATAATGCCAAGCTATGCTAGAAAATGGGCCAATGTCATATCTCCACGGCCGTACAAGCCTTCTCCCGCATGCTAGCCTCCTCAATCGCAAAAACGGGCTTGACCATTTGAGGAGTCCAAAGGGGATGTTTAGTGTCGGCAGAGGCCTTGGACCAATGGCGTGTATTTACGCGCTCGACTTAGTCCACCACGCTCGTGCCGCATCGTCTCGTCTCCCCGCACTTGTACCCCAGCATATCTTTTTCCCTAAGGTATGCCATTAGAAATTCTTCGATCGATGTCATTAATCGCTGTGAGCTTGGCCAAGTTTCCATGTGTCCAAAAGGAGCCACCTTGGAGTAGTACTCGACACTATCAACATCTCCTGTTGTCCGCGAGCCGTGCCTATTCATCTCAAAGAGTGAGCTTGAGAGGAGTAAGCTACTAGTAGTCTTAGGTTAGCTTTATCGCATCCTCATTCGGGCTCCGTCTCCCGAGGCCGTGACCTGCCTCCGCATTTCAACTAATCGGACGTTTCCATCCCTCCTAACTCTTGGGTTTTCCAACGTATCTCTCCGATAGTATTGTGCATGTTCCCTATCAGTATGCATGCATTGTCATCGATATCGGCGAACTATAGAGATCACTGGCCTTGCATCTATTCCCTGCATCTTTAGGAATTGTAATCAATTGGTCACTTCGACAGCAATTGTAATCAACTGGTCACTTCGAGAGCAATTGTAATCAGCTCGGAAAACTTTCGGACATTACCGACATGGTCCACCAAAGATTACATCAGAGATAGTAGTTATAGCTTGTGTTGTGTACATTGAAACCGTCAATGAGCAGCATTAGAAAGCGTCAGGGCGCGAAATTGCGCACGAAGACGGGATGTCTTACCTGTAAGAGCACGAGTCCAAAACTCAAATATTGCCTCACTCTAACCAATCAAAGGCAGAAATCGGCGCAAGAAATGCGATGAAGGCACCCCAATCTGCAGCAGGTGCTCTCTTTCGAAACGTCAGTGTCAATGGCCCACTTCAATAGACTTGCTAGATCGTCGCCATGCCTCGCATATTCAATCACGACACTCAAAGCCTGATTGTTATACCACGAACGAGGAGAACTACAGCGCGTCAGATGCAAAGCTATGTCTTCTTTCTGAGGCTTCAGCTCACCGTATCATCTCCGGGGACCTCGAATTCGTGATTGCTCGACATTTCATCGATCAGTATTATGGAAATCTCCTTCTCCCGAATTGTCATCCGGATTTCGTTGATGGCTGGTTAGAAGAGATGAAGGATCTCATGGTGGTGCACAAAAGTCTTCACTACTCAGTGCTTGCAAATGCTGCTTCCAATCTCCACTTCATAGAAGCATCTTGGGTAATGCAGGAGCTCGCATTGACCTACTATTCAAAGGCACTGAAAGGTCTTTCTCATCTCTTGTCAAATGGATCACAATTAGAGGACCACAACGGTCTCCTAATGTCAGTGATACTGTTATACATCCATGGGGTTCGTCATTCTAAGATCATGCAAATGGCTTTAGTGCTAACGTTGGAACGATAGTGTATGGGAAGAGGGACATACCTAGATATCCCGCGCCACCTTGTTGCCGCTTCTCGTGTCCTCACCCTCCGTCTCTTTGGCAGCCCCTTGAGAATTCAGAGACCATTCGACAGACTAGCCCTGGAAAGCGTCCTCTATCAAATATTCCTTGTTACCACAGGTCTATGGTCCGATCAGATCGCGCTCGACTACCACTTTGACGCTGATTTTTGGGTGCGTGCTGAGCAATCGCTGGACCAATCGATCATGTTTCCGGGCCAGTCATATATCCTTAATAGCCCTGTTCTCGGTGTCCCTGTGTCGCTCTTCCGACTTGTAATATCTCTGAAGGAGCTCTATCAAACGGCCTTGCCACATGATCCCCTCGTCATTGAGACGCTTCGAAGCGAAGTAGAGATGTGGGAAGGCCTGGTACTTTGCGATCAGGAAGTTGAAACGCTCTCGACAACAGAGCAGTACAACCATAAGCACAACTACTACAAACACGCCAGCCACCTTTTCATCCTCGTCATCTCCTTACTACTAGACCAACTATCCACAACCCACATAACAACATCCCACAAACCTAAAGGTCCACGCATCGCTCGAAGCGACAGCTGGCAAATCCGCAAAGCAATTGAAATCCTCAAAATATACCAGCACGATGACGGATGGGCCACATGTTTCATGTGCAATTGGCCCATCTACTCCATAGGTTTCTTCCTTGGGAACATGGAGGATATCGAGCTTATGAGGCGAGAGCTAGAGCGAAGATGGAATTTGACGAGATTCACGCAGGTCGCGAGGTTCACGGCGGATTTGGAGAGTATTTGGGCCAGGCGAGGGTTGGCGTCTGTGACTAGTAGAGAGACTTTTATCACGTAACGGTTTTTTTTAGAATGATGTTGGATTTGGAGGTAATCTTGTATGAGACAACTAGTGTTGCCCCACAAAATGAGATCAGGTTTGTAATCAGAATATTGGTGACATGTACATAATAGCTGATTTGGCCGCAAATCGAATTCCAACACTCTTTACGATGAGATTTCCATGGTGCATATCAACAAGCTATGAGAGGACTATACTGCTGAGAAAGGTCTAAGCTTAAGCTGCGGTCCAGCTACTTTATCAACCAGGACCGGAAGCGAAACAATTTATCAATGTGGATAGTTCTGAAGGATGTTGAAATTTTTATTTGGAGCTATAAAACTTGTACTTCGCGTACATTATCATTGCACCTTTCCATCCAGTCTTGTAAAATTGGGGGTATCATCATGTCGAAGTTTTGAAGAAGTATTGCCGATGCCGTTGTTTTTCCATGACCATTACTATTCGCCTTTGCTGCGTTGTTATGCCGTCTCTGGCTGCACGGGGCTTTATGCAGCTGGAGCCGTTGGACTTGTGGGACTGGCCAGCCCTCCTCCTTTACTCTTCCTTCTCTCCTTCTTCCCGGTTCCTGCTCCTGTGTTAGTCCCAGTGCCTTTGCCTAAACTTACTACACTGCCTTTCCTCGAAGCTGTGCCGGTCGAATCGCCGAGTGCCTGGGGCAGTGGCCGTGGTGTCGGCGCAACACTACTCAATGCACTGTTGTCACCCTCACCTGGTGGTTTGAGTTGTGGAGGAATCGAAAGGGAAGCACCAGTAGCCTGTGCGGCAGCGGCAGCTTTATTTCTGGCCTCAACCTGCGAAGTAGTAGAGGCAAAAACAAAGGATCCTGGCTCACCCTGGAGCGGGTTCTCATCTGCATATTCATGTCCGTATTTGTTGGTCGCGAGTAAGGACTGGATGAAGAAGTCATCCGAGAAGATTTCGGCTTGGCTCGACATGGGGTCCGCAGAGGTTGTTCCCTGTTGACCACCAGATTGTTGGGACTGCGGGACATCCAAGTCGGCAGGTCCGAGGCTACCTGCGCGCGAGATGTTGCCAGCGTTAGTCGTCGATTTCGAGACTTCGTACGTTGGAGGAAGATAAGTATGGCCCGTTGATGGGGTGTAGTGGGATAACTCGCGTCCTATATTGAAGAACTCCTGGATAGTGGTCGAGACGGAAAGCTATCAAGTCACTCAGTACGGCGGGTGCCAAGTTCGAAAGACAGTCACTTACCAGTCGCGATTGCACAACATCTAGCAGACTAGGTGCCATGAGGATTTTGTCGCCGACCGTATAATATACTGCCTGCACCTTTGTCTCGATCTTCCTTGTCCCATCCTCGCCGATGACCAGTTCTTTATTCTGCTTCTCAATCACGAAGGGTTGCCCCGGAGCTTGTGGCTCTGCAACAACGACGAATTGTACACCCTGCGAGTACCTGGTTCTCAAGGCCTCTTCAAAGGCATGACGATTGAGGAACAGCGCATCGCGATCTGGGGCATTGGCAGCTTGTGAGACGAGCGAATTATTGTTCGATTGCGGGTCAAAAAATGGCGAGTTCATGAAGTACCAGAGGATCGAATTCGAGTCGAGTTGTCCATTAGAGAAGTCGAATGTTCGAAGGACGTTGGGATCTGCCCACTCTACTTCATCCAGAGGAGGTACCTGCGGAGCCATGACTGTTGGGAGGCTCGTGTTATCATAAGGAGGAAGCGTAGAGGAAATAGAAGGTAGGAAGTCTGGGTCCGCCTGTGTGGGTCTTCAGATCAATGGGCAATGGGCCCCGGCCCCGCGGACGTGTGCCAAGAAAGGGTCCAAGCTCCAGACTTTCTAGCGTCACCTCCGAGATTATGAGACTTTGCTCCGCAACTGCGACCACCACCGTCGTAACATTCCAGCTACGCTACGAAGTTGAACTCCCAAAGATTCAGAGCGGTTTCATCAATAACATTTGGCCACTCCGGCAGGAATTTCAATACTACACTCAACCTTGCGCATCCTTGAGGCAACATGGATCTAGTGCAAACGGTGCGCAAAGAAGGGAGCCGGTAAATTGTAACAAGTGTAGGAATCTTCAAATGCTGACCTATACACAGCGGCGGCCGCGCAGATTTCAAATGGGAAGATGTCAAGACTGACGCTCAACGAGAAAACTACCTCGGGCACTCACTCATGGCTCGTACGTCTCGCTACTCTCCCAACTTTTGTCCACTCGAAGCCTAACAACTCATAGCCGTGGGTCGGTGGCAGAAAGGCCGGGATCTCAATTGGTACGCTAAGGGAAATGGTGACGACGACGAGCAGACAGAGGCGGAGAAACTCAAGGAGGAGAAGCGAAAACTAAAAGAAGCTGAGGAAGATGCCATGTTGGCGGCTATGGGCCTCCCGGTCCCAGATAGAAGTGCTGTCAATGCGAATTTGACACCCTTGGGCAAGAAGGCGCATGATCAAGACGTTGAGAAAGCCATAACGGAAAAGGCAGCCTCCAACGAGGGTGATAAAAGAGAACGGAGAGGCAAAGAACGGTCTCGAAAAGACGGGAGAGATAGAGGCGATGACCGACGGAGGAGGCGATCTAGGAGTCGCTCCAGAGATAGGCACGAGAGGCGACGGGATCGATCAAGGTCGCGTGAGAGGCGAAGGGATCGAGACGCCGACAGACAACGTGATCCGTCAAGGTCGCGTGAAAGGAGGAGGGACAGAGATAGGAAAGACGACAGGCACAGGCATAGGCACCGGTCGAGGAGCCGTGATCGCCGAGGGCGAGATGACCACCACCGCCGGCATCGGGATAGGCATTCAGAGGAAGATGGATCACTTTCAAGAGATAGGCCAAGGCGACGAAGGAGCAGATCTCCTATTGAAAACTACGACAAGAGGCGAGATTGAAAAAGGGACAGGTTTAGATTTGCGACGCGTTAAGCGCGGCCGATGGTACTCGAGGTATTTTGGCCAATTCTCGATCATCCTAATTCTATTGCTGATCTTTATATGGCTTAGTTGTCTACTGTGATTTCACCAAAAGGTCTTCCAGGACCTTTAGGATCTCTACTAGTTCTTCGTCCTGCATGGGTTTCCCCATGATCTGTACATGTCCTGGAGCGCCCTCGACAGCATCCGGGTTATCTGCAAAAGTCAACAACACACTCAGCTATAGGCCTAGTAGTAATAGCTTACATGGCGGATCATATGTGGCGTCCTTTTTGAAGAATGGTTCATCCAGTTTCTTGTCTGCTTTCAAATAAGGCAAAATTCCAGATGGGAACTTCCGAGTCATTAGTAAAAGTATTCGAAGTTTTGTGTACAGTGGCCTTACATTCAAGAGGTTCTGTATTGCCGTGTAAATAGGGACTCCATAGGTGTCGTGAGGTACCGCAGTAGCTTGATATCCAGGCATCAGAACAGCATCGAGCTTGTTCTCGACTATGACCTCACGATATGCCTCCACTATCTCCCCTCGCTCCACATTCATCTGGAAGAGTTCCTCCAAGCTGGCTTCCCATCCATGTAATTCTTTGAAGCCCGAAATCGCGATGGAGGGAACCCAGGGTTCTCCTGCTGCTTGAACACGTCCAACTGGGGTCTTTTTTGGATCGAGCATAAAGTACTTCCAGGTCAGCACTGACGAATCGTACAGGTCCGGGATTTTATCATCGAGTAAGACGATGGAATGACCGGCCTCCTTCAACTTGGTGGCTACAGTGTGCAGAGTCCTCGCTATGGTGGGATGTAGTGGTTTCTTTGGAATTCCTCTGATCAGCCCAAACCGCAGGGGTCCTTTCGGAGGCTCAACACGCCGCCACGGGACGTCAATGACGTATGAATCGAAATCCCATTGTTGACTGTCGATAGTGGCGCGCATGAACAGCTCGTAGTCACGAACGGAGTGGCCTGCGGGTCCAATGACGGGAAGAATGCTGCTTGGAGATCCTCCACGACCGGGAGGATTCTTTCGAGCAAAGGATATCCTACCGGCTGTAGGCTTCAAACTGGATAATCCATTACAGAGTGCAGGAATACGATTCGAGCCAGCAATATCAGTGCCCAGTCCTAAGACACTTCCTCGCATGGCGAGCAGTGATCCCTCGCCACCAGTGCTTCCACCCGCAGTGAGAGTCAAATTGTTAGGATTCAAAGTGCGGCCAAAGATGTTGTTATGCGAATCCGCGGTCATCATCGTCTGGGGGATGTTGGTTTTTACGTAGAAAACAGCCCCAGCCCGGAAGAGTACATCTATGAGCACTGAGTTGAAAGTTGCTGGAGGATGCGATATGTACGATACATATGATATTGTCGATTGGGTGCCTTTGACGTGAAACGAGTCCTGGACAATACGTCAGTGGTTTGAATTTTCTGGGCATCACGGGACGTGGTTAAAAGGATCACAATTAAATACCTTGATCGAAATTGGAAGTCCATGGAAAGGCCCAATAGGCTTCCCTTCCTTTGCAAGATAATCATCACATTGCCTTGCTCGAGCCAATGCTTCATCGAAGAAAATCTCCGTCAAGCAATTAACACACTGCTGTGCAATGGCGGCTCTCTTGCAAAACGCCAATGTCACATCGTAGCTCTTGACTTTCCCAGTACTCATCAATTCGATCAGAGCAGTTGCATCGTATTTCTCAGTCAGCTCTAGCTCTTTCTCTGACAGTAGCCCGCATTTACGGGGAACATCGAAAACGCTGATGGGAGAAGTCTCTACGAATTGATCTGTGAGAGACGAAGGTAGTCGCCAGTCCGCTGGAATCTTGCTGGCCAAAGATTCCCGTTTACTAGCCGCGAGGGTTTTCCAATCAGCGATCGGAGATGTAGGGGCTGCCATGATTGATAGTAATAATGCGAGTCGAGCTGAAACCTCGAAGACTGAGTTGAAAGCGGCGGAAAAGTTTAAGTCCTAAAAGCACAACTACTTGTTCTATAGAGAAGGGCGGTCTTTCATATGGAGAGGAGAAGTCGCCGGATGTGGAGAATTGTGTCGGGGATCCGACGAGCCATTGATGTTGCTTATAGCAGCAGATGCGGGCTCGGGGGTCCCTCGGAATGATAACCCCGCATTTTATCGACCAGTGGGATAGGAATGCGAGGGCGTTATGAGTAGATAAAATCGTCCAAGGTCTACTCGAAAAGCCGACTTACGGGCACCACATAGATTCGATTCGCTGCGAAGTATAGTCGTCCTCAATTTCAATACTACCCCACATGCCTGACTGCTCGTTTTTGGCACAAGCTCAAGGATCAAGGGCTCAACCGAGTTAAAGTTACCACGCTCTCGTTAATTAGACCATTGATGCACTGAATCATTTATCGGTAGTTGACCATCAGAAAAGATATGTTCGTGTGATTGTCTCTCCCCGCCATCCGATTCAGAAACCTGATAACTTCACCTTAAGCTTCTATAGATCAAGAATATGAACCTCCTGGAAAGAATTCAAAGCTTTGGCACTCTGACAGATAATAAAGGTAAAGTGTATCAAGTCTATTTGGCTGCGACAGTGTTATATGAAGTACGCTGCTATGGAAGTCGCTGACATGTATATCCCGATGGGAACGCTCACCAATTTTTTGCCAACCGGATTTCCGGTTGGGATACTCTTAGAAGATCGATGGGTTGATAAGGTGCAGGCAAACTTGCTTTATTGGGAAGGTTCCCTAACGCTCTGATTGGCTGAATGCTTACATACACCCTATTTCTTGAGTGATCCAGACTTAACATAATATAAGGTTTTGTAAACAAAGAATATCTTGCTTTGTTACCACCGGATTTCGACCATCTCTTGAATATCTTTCACGGCGGCGCATAACTCTCAGAGACTTTCCCCAGCAGCCCTCCGGATCCAGTCAACCACTGTCTCTGGCTGGCTCAAGAACGGACTATGGCTAGCCTTAATTCTCTCGACCTGAATATCTCCTCCCTTCTCTTTGACAGTGTTTGTCATCATCTCTTGCGCAAACGCTGGAATAGCTAGGTCATCTTCGCAAAGTAGATACCAGGACGGGAACTCCAACCAAGATTCCCCAGTTGCGGGGGCCTTCTTAGTTGCAAACGCATGTGTCTTCAGCTTCGAAATCCACTTTTCCTGCTCGGCAGGAGGTAAATCATTATAAAACACAGTGCCATCCTTGACTATCGAGTACGGCCCCTGATCTCATGTAAGCAGCTGCGGGAGTCACCAGCGAAAAGCAATGCACAAACCTCAGCAGTCCACCAGTGTGGGAATTGTTGCTGTACGGCTTCCCATAAGCTCGTTCCTTTTGGTGCGAGGAAACTACACATGTAAGCTCCCTTGATGACGCCACCCTTCTCTCCTCTCTCTTCCCGCTGCTTCTTGCCCATCCCCACCAATCCACTGCCAACTATAACGCCGGACCAGCTATGAGGTACGACTATTACATCGTTCCCATCGCCGATTGCTTGTGTGACTATTGATTTTAGGGCTGCGATGTCCTCGGATAGGTCGGTGGGAGGATTGTCATTCCCGACCGACGGCATCTGGCGTGAGAGAACAGTGTAACCGTGTTTCTCAAGGCCTTTGGTTACAGCTTCGAATGCCTCAGGGGTATGCCAAGCCCCTGGAATAAACACAATGGTTGGCTTTGACATTTTGTCAATCGATGCGGTGTAGGTGGTGTAAATGGCAAGACTACCGGGAGGAATTATGTGAAGTCAATCTGATGCGAAATAGAGACACTGATATTCTCAATTGAGTAGAATCGAAGAAAGAAAGGTTAGAAAACAACAACTCCTGGAGGTCCAGTGGGTATTATGTATATTTCGGAAGCGGGGCAGGGCGGGGACAGCATTAAGGAAGGCTGGTGCGACTAGCCTTCCGTCATGTTGGGCACTTCTGTTCCCGTACATACAGGGTCTGGAGCTGGAAGGACGTTCGAGAAATGCCGCTAAGATTGACCGCTGCTTTACGCCCGATGTGCCACTTAGGCAAATGCTTACAACTAAATTGGGCTACATAGATGGAAGTGATTATATTGAGCCATCGGAAGGATAGTTGTATGCCTAAGACTTCGTGTTAGGTCAGCACTAGGTGTATGCTTGAATCTGTACACTAGTCGGATCGGATCACTGGCCCCAAGATTTAGCCTCGCCCGCCTCGTCGGCTGTTCTTTGTTCGGGGCGTACTCCTTCAGCTCGGTGGATCTCTTAGAGGTCTAAGACCCTTTGAGGCTAGTCCTATAGGAGTTGATGTAAGATGCCTCAGCTAACACCTGTCTTAAGGGCTAAGGATCCTCACTCGGCAATTCAATAATTTACAAGTGACGGCTTTCGGCCATGATAGCTTATCGGTTATTGGTGACATATGAAGGCTCTATCCGAGCAAAGGGGCACAGCTCGGCTAAGGCAACAAGGGATACTAGTTGACCTTGAGGAATGAGAAAAGACGAGTAACAGATTGTACCATTTCGGCTCCTTGACGCTATCTATATGTTTGCATGCTTGTTCATCTGAGCTTTCTGCTATTTAGTCTAATTAGCTACAACTCCATGACGACGCTAGGCTTGCATTTCCACCCTGATAGACAAGAACGCTTGGATAAGGACATAAGTTCAGCTCCCTCGATCCACCATTCAAAGTCTCGGCGGGAAGAACGTCTGGTGCAATATCTTTTTCCACCCAGTTCACCAAGGCATCCAAAGAGCTTCCGGGAAACGGTCCGGCACCGCCACGACAATGCCCGACACCTGGAGCGGGGAAGAAGCGGTAATAATCTGCAACATCCGGATCAAGTTCAAGGACTCGTTCGTAGTAATTGTAGGTCCCATTGGGAAATATCAATTGGTCCGCCAATCCGTGCCAGGTGATCATTTTTCCTCCAGCTTTCTTGAAATCCGTTAGATCTGGATCATTTGTACCTATGATCGATGTGTATTGATTAATCGATTGTCGAAACAAGGTATCATACTGTTCGCGGGTAATGTTTGAGTAATCGAAATCGGCGTCTTTTTGGAGGAAAATACGAATCCAATCGGTTGCAATTGTGAAGGGGGCTCCTGTGCAATCGCCATCCGACGAGCAACTTGTATTGACAAGGCCAGAGAGAGCAGCGTCGTGATGAAGACCATACCACAACTTCTTACCATCAACGGTTGATGGACCTGCCCATGCGGCTTGAGCTGCGATTGCGGCGGCCTCTGAAACAGTCACATTTCCCCCAGTGGATGGGCAGGTAAATGATTGTCCAATAACTGTTTGTGGGTCAAAATTGCAGACCCAGTCATCAATAATGATACCATCTTTCGCACCGTCCAAATCATCACAGGCTGTGATTGCAGCTTGAGTAACTGCCTCTAGCTCACATTGTAAAGGATAGGTTCCTTTGTGACCATTAGCAGGCGCAATGCCAACGTCAGGGTAGGGGTCGTACCATGCAAGTTCATAATGAGCTGAGGCCAGAACTCTGCTGGAATGAAGTTTGCCCAATTAAAAGCAGGCGCGCTCCCAACGATACCATCGTACTGATGTGGGTATCGTTGTGCTAACATATGACCCTGTCTTCCTCCAGTTGAGCAGCCACTGAAGTACGAATATTCGGCAGGTTTCCCGTAGTATAACTTTGTTAATGCCTTCCCCAAGGTAGCCGCATCGTCAAGGCTAACACTGGCAAAGTCTTGCAAAAGTACCAGGTTCACATTTCCGGGACTGGCAAGGCCCCAGGTATCGGGTGAGCCATCTGATTCTGAGCTGTGGCCTCCATCGGTAGTGACACTTGAGTAACCTTGCGATGCCGGCCAGGCGAGGCTTTCGATTCCCCTACCTGTTACCCATCCGCCACCTCCAATACCCATGAATCTTCCGTTCCAGTTCTCGGGGAGCCAGGTTATCGTATTTATGGTGTCGTTGAGCCCGGGATGGGTGTACTGGATATTTACTTCACATACATTAAGTCCGGTGACTGGTGAAGGGTAAACATTGTTGGTCGAAAGATTGGCTGTTGATATGGAAAAGTTCGTGACCGGTTCTGCTACAAGGTCAAGTATCTGGCCTCCGAATAATGTCAAGGATTCGAAAGTCGATTCGACGCACGAATGGGATTGAGCTATGGAGAGCTGGGCCAAAGCCATGATGCCTACAACTATCGGTCCCATTGGTGTCGACCTTGATGTGCGAAAATTCGACATGGTCGGAAATGAATGTCTCTCTGCCGAATTGTAATAACAACGGGTGTGATCCAAGCCTTATAGTAGAGGCTCGAAATCAAATACTGCCCGTATGCTCTGGGGCCTGGTGCTGGAGGTTCAGCCGACACCAGAAGCCGGTACGTATCGCGGAGTTAATCTCGGCAACATTGCTCGGATGCCGCCTGCGTTGCTCGTCATGGCTTTATACCTAAATATGGGATTGAGAAAATTCCCCTTCTAGAGACATTAGAGGACGTTAAATAGGGCACTTGAGCTGTCTTGGAATATTTCTGTGTTAATACATGGCTGTGAGGTGTAGCGAAGAGAGTATCGGATGCTGCACCTGGTTGAAGCTTGTCTGCTCATTGAAAGTAGAGGAGGGAACTCACATCCTCCGGGGTAAAGACAGGAGGGTAGATCTCTATCACGGGTGCGTCCCGATTCATGAATTTGCCCGAGAGCGGCCTTGCTAGTATGCACCTACCCCCCTTCTCGAAAGCCGGCGCAAGCAAACAGTGGAGCTACCCTTGTCTGTCCGTCAACTTTCGAACAGGTACCTCGGAGGCTTCTGCGAACGTTGCATGACCATATCAGGCACCAGGGGGTAGAGGAGCGCTCACTCTTGAATCCGTAGAGTGTAATGGTACATCCGTGTGGTTGTTGGTTGGGTACATAAAATGCGAACCATCTCTTCAAACTGGAGACCGTTCAACTTACCCCCACGCACCAACAACGCCATTGGGCGAGGAATAGCCCTCTTGCTGATACTCGATCTTTTCTGCGCGCTCGATCAAGCCTGGAAAAAGTGCGGGGTGGCCGCGGGGTTCAGGAGGCATCCCTGATAGCGCATTTTGCACTCACTCCGAGACACCGAGATTATTTGCCGATGGTTCATCCAAGAGCAGTATCCGAATTAGCAGTCTATCTCAATAAGGTAGCCCTGAATCTCGAGACTAACCTGCGTCAATCAATCCTCGATTTTGTCAATCATATATATGTACCTTTATCTGCGGCTATTTCAGGTGTTTGTAGCGCTTTGATAGAATTCTTTGGCTACTAGCCAACGTCGCATCTGTATGAGACTTGCTTAGAATTTTGAATAAATATTATAGGCTGCAATCCTATAATTGCCGACTAGCCTTATACAACATGACAAAAAATAAATGGGACGAATTGCATTACACTGTGTCTATCGCCATGATCATTGAGCTAGGGAACGTCTTTAGACATCCTATATCGGCTCAGGAGGTTGATAGGGGCGAATGAGCGCGAATAGACCTTAGCACACATTCGGACACTAATAGATATGAATACCATCCATACTTGCTCAGTAGCTGATGGCGGATTGGTGAAATAGAATTGGGTATTCAAATACATCCCAGCCTGCCGTTATTTGCTGTTCATGCCTGTCGAATGCAGTGCGCCAGGCTCCTTTCGAAAATCTGTTCGTGACCTTTGACCCATCCCATCGATAATATACAAGTCTATTAGAAAAACCGCCACCAGATGAAGACTATAATTATGAAGGCAAGAGCACCAATGGGCCCATACTGTTAAAATCAGAAACATCTATGACTACGATAGTGTGCAACTCACCTGCTTCAATAACAATTCCCAATTGATCCTCACCGCTGCCTTTTTGTATTTCCTACTGTCTTCCCTGAGTCTACTCGAGATGTCCCCCATGCGCTCCAAGCTGTCCCCTCGGTAAAGAAGATCTTCGATGTTTTTTGTCATGACCTTTGTCACATCCTTTAGTTCATCATTGAGTTTGTCCAAATTCTGTGTAGCGCGGGAATCTTGATACGTCTTTTTCGTCCGCTGGATAAACGTGTCGAACTCAACAAAGGCGTAAGGTCGGCAGGAAGGAGATAGATATTGACTCGAATTGTAGGTCGTTGTGAACTCGGAAGCAAGGTCGGAAAGGTATGTAAAA
This sequence comes from Nigrograna mackinnonii, assembly GCA_001007845.1. Taxonomy (NCBI): domain Eukaryota; kingdom Fungi; phylum Ascomycota; class Dothideomycetes; order Pleosporales; family Nigrogranaceae; genus Nigrograna; species Nigrograna mackinnonii. Next base: position 759,350 of record JGVQ01000073.1, on the reverse strand, counting down.
GCCAATTTCCGGGGGTAGGAACGATCGCAGATACAGAGAAAGCATAATTCATCGTGTATTAGGTAGCTAGTGCAAGCCGGTCAGTGGTGGATATGTTTTGATGGGCCGGATGGGAGGTAGAGTTGTAGGATTGGGATGGGGAAGCGACATACTGATAAGTGTAGGATCCGCTTTCAATGCTGGCTTGTGGCTCGGAATTGCGGTTTAGGCGGCGAAGAACAAGCTTGACTTTGCCCTTGACTTCGTTGAATTCGGCGTCTACCTGGTAGATGTGAGTTTACGGGTAAGTTTGTAGACAGAAGTCCGGCTGTCGTACCTCCCCATCATCTACAGAGGCTGTGAGAAGCAGGCCTGTACCGCTGTTAATTCATTCCGCGAGCTCTAAGTGACATCACCGGGGACGTGTTTATTACCATCAAGTCGCGAGATTAGCGTATGCCTGATCATGGCTGTGAGGATACCGTAAAGAGCTAAAGAGAGCCGTATGAATTATTAGAGAGGGTTGTTATTATCGCACAGAGTGTGCACAAGAAGTGTTGTGGCGGATTTCCAAAGGCTACGTGTCGATGTTGAAGTTGACCCGTTGTAGCTGGAGTTGCGGAGGAAATAACTGCGCTCGGGCCACAAGACATCAGAAAGACTAAAGCCGAGAAACGCCTTAAGGCTACCTCATCTCCTTATCACATGCCACGGTTTAGCACTCCCCTCCACTATTTTGGGATCTTCCAATATTGATTAATCAAGCTTCATTGGGTTTGCGCTCAATGTTTGCGAAAACTTTAGTTTGATAGCAAACTATGACAACATGCCCAGCCTCGATCAATTCGCGACTTCGCATTCCCCACCGCTGAAGTCCTTGTCTTCGGCGGAATTTACGCATAAGATTTATTTCATACTACTGGGTCGTTCTTCAATAGTTGTTAGAACGTGTTTTGGGCTTTCTCAACAACCTATTGACACATGGTTTAGCAGCGGTTCAATCGCTTCAAAGTCCCAAGTATTGTTGTTTAGTCTGCTCATTTGGCAAATTCCTAAGACCTGAAAGGGTCAACAATAAATTCGCAACAAAATTCGTCATTTGGCAACCGAGAATCATTAGGCCAAGCCCTTTTTAGCTTCTGAAGTAGTAAGGGTGCGGCTGCCCCTTCGTTCGAAGGAGCCATAAGGCCCTTCTGCAAACCTTCTAGAAATGGCACTTCCTATACGGTACGTAGTTTTCCCATGTATAGATTTCAAGAGAAATCCAGTTCTTTGCCCTTTCCCTTCAAGCGCCCTTCTCTTCTTTTGTGTAACCTGTCGTTAAGGCGAGTTCACCGCATACAACTATTTCACCACTGATTCACCGACGGCCCAACCAACGGTGAAAAGCCTACTATTGTACGGTCAGGGTTCTTATTAAGGCCAGTGCTCACAATAATTGATTTTGCAAAGCTCTCTCATTGCTATTGTGCCAATTGAACTATTGTCTTTTAATATCCCACAACACCACATCATCAAGCTTTTCCTTGGTATTGTCTAGCATTTCTCAATAGAATGTGTCTAACATAATAAGAAACACCAACCGCCTTTCTCAACCCAAGTCGCCTTCTCCTCAAACTTCTCTCCCAGATTCGAAAAATCAAATCAAATACCGACAGAACACCACAACAATGACCACCACTCCCACCAAGAAGCGCTCTCGGTCACCGCTGGACGGCGACCAGAGCCCATCACCACCGAATAAAGCTTCCAAGAAGGAAGCAACCAGCTCTCCTTCCTCTGCCGCCGCCGCTGCCGCCGCCGTCCCTCCACCACCACCACCACCACCACCACCATCCGCGCGCCCAACCCGTACCAGAAGGGCGCCAGAGCGCCTCATTGAGGCTCAAGAGGAGCCCAAAAAACCAAAGAAGCCCATTTCGGCACCAAGGGTCCTAGACCCAGTCTTCATGACTGAAGACAAGAGGAGCAAGCTGGTCAATGCCGACGTATACGTACGTATTTCTTGATCCCCCCCCAATCCACATAACAAGCTTTGCTAACAGTTTTATAGCACCTGCTCATGGAAGACCCTGCTTGGGACAGCCTCGCCGCCGCCGACCAAGCAGCTCTGATCTCAATGTTGCCTGGCAACAAAGAGAACACGAGTTTGCTGGCAAGCATTCTCGACGGCGCGAGTGGTGTGTCCCGCCCAAAGGAGCTCGCCACCAACCAGGACATCATGAGAACTGACGTCGCGCGGTTCCAAGAGGATCTCGGCCAAGGCCACCTCGACAAGAAATGGCAAGCTCAAGCTGAGCAAGCCATGATCGACCGCGCCGACGGTAAGTTCGATGCCTGGAAGGCGGTTGAGCGGGAGGCTTGGTGGGGTCAGAAGACGGATCTGGACGATTGAAGGATCTGTCTGTTTGAGTATCGTTGGTTGCGTCTGGCTAGTGGAGGATTCCTTTTTTTTTCTTTTTCTTTTTACTTTACGAAGACTGAGCCACAGCGCTCATAATGATTTTGTACTTTAGACCAATGAAGAAACTCAGATCCATGCCTACCATAGTCTACCTTTACTCTTGACCTTCCGTGCCGAAGCTTTGCACTACACCCAACTTCATATACTTCTCTCGACAATACACTACCCGGCGCTCCCTCGGACAGAGTCCCGAGATAACACCGAACCTTCCTAATAGGGAAGCTATAGACAAACGTCGATTGCAGCAGCACATTGCCCCCCCAAAGGTAGTGGTACGATTCTTGGCATTTCACCCCCCACAACCTAATGGTCTAAACATTGCACAATTCCATGTTTTAAAAAAGCAGCCACGATTTTATCGTACTACATTGGGATATCTGATGTGTCTGTGCCTTCGATTTACTTTTACCACCACAACATCTTCGTGTACAAACTCGGAGCTGGATCTACATAAAAGATCCTATATAAATGCATCAACGCCATTCGACCACTCGTTCACAGAACTTCAATCCCATCCTCCGAATAACCAGTCTCGATTGAATTGACTAAACACTTACCACCCAAGCGCCTCAAGTCACTTCGCGGGTTGCTTTCGCAGCATAGGAGCTACCGTTAATTGGAACCCCAACTTTCAGAACACTGTAAATAGTATACTGAAGCAAACTATTACGTACCTAGCACCTTGCCATCAAAACTTCAACCTTCCGAAAATCAGCTTGAGGCTATGAGGATATACCTGACCCTATTCCGCTGCCATGTGTGCTCCAATCATTACCATCACGGCACCAAATTTCATCACAGCCTTTGTCTAATGTTTGTATATGAATCGGGTGTTGAGACCCTGGGAGTACTATTCTCTATAGGAATCAAAGTCTAATGTCTAATTGTGCTCTTGGAGCGGTCTTGGGCCTGTCTCTTGGTCCTGGTATCTCAAATATGTTAAATGTATAAAGTCCTAAAATGCCATGATTCTATTCTGCTTCATCTTCTTCTTCATCGTCGATGACGAATCTGAATCCATTCGCTTCGACGAACGCTGCGAGCTGCCCAACATCGAGCTCTGGAATACTCTGTCGTTGGTCATGTTGGTTGTGGAGGTCATTCTCATTGGGCCTCTCGCTCGGGCACTCAGTTCGAGGCCGGAAAGCTCGTGATGTGCTCGCGAACTTTGCTCTCATTTCATCATATTCACCCTCTGGGGTACTCTGACTCGTTATCGCTCCACCAGCACCGATATTCCAGGTCTCGTGGTTGTCTTCGGGGCTGGCGTTGTCGACTTTAACGGCGGTGCGGATCACAACTGAGAAATCTCCACCGCCACCCACGTCAAAGTACCCGAGGACACCTGAGTAGATGCCTCGTCGCTCGCCGCCTTCGGCCTTTTGCAGTATCTCACACGATCGCTTTTTGGGTGCTCCAGTCATACTTCCGGGTGGCAGGCTTTGTACGAACGCATCGAAGCCCAGGCTCTTGTTCTCTTCCTCAGAATCTGCGTTTTTGCCAGAAACATAGTCTACTGGGTCTTCCCATTCGTCGGGTGTGCGAGGTTTCTGAGCCCCGGGGGCTACAGCATCGACGACTGATACCAATTGCCAAAGTGTTTCATATTCTTCAACTTCCATCAATTGGCTGACATGCACGTTCCCCGATCCGTAGACACCGTGCAATTGGTGTCTGACAAGGTCCACTATCATGAGGTTTTCGGCGCGTTCCTTCGAAGAGCTTAAAATGGCGTCGGCATCTGCAGCAGTGACTCCGGGTCCCTTTTGCACGGTACCTTTGATCGGTCGACACTGGGCAGACTGATTACGGTCCCAGCTGATGTACCGTTCGGGAGATGAGCTAAGTACATGGACGTTATGTAAGCGGAGATATGCACTGAACGGAGCAGGGTTGCGTTCAGTCAGTCGCCTATATAGCTTCCAGCTCAATACGTTATTGTCTGCTGTGGAATTCTTGCACACCTCGGGGCGCTGTGCCTTGATCTTGTTCTGATTCGTCAGGCACAGCTCGTAGCTATGGCCTTCTTTAATCAGATCCTGGCAGGACGCGATTATTTCTTTGTAAGATTCGCCGCTCATACTTGTAGCCTCGCAGGTCGCCAGGTAGTCATTCAACACTGCGTCGGTCTCGAACGGATCGTCCTTAGCTGTGGGCGTCGAATTAGGAGTAGTAGATTGGCTCTTCTGGCCGACTGCGTCATAGATTTGATCTAGAGTTTGCATCACCCAGGCTCTGTCGTCGGCTCCACGGATGCTCTGCACATATATCTTCTTGACTTGGTGATCGAAAACGATGCTGCGAGTGATATATGCAAAACATACATCAGGAATCGATGCACTCTGCTCCTTAGGCTCGGCAGCAATGTCTACGTCTATAGTTTGCAGCCCGGCTTCGTAAGAGGCAAAACCCATCAATCCTCCCCAGAAAGGCGCGAAGGTGGGACCGGAAGGTGCCTGGACCGGCCTTAGGTGCTCCATGATAGCTCTAATATAGCTCCAAGGATCGTCCACGTGGGTCTCGAGATATACTTCGTCGTTGCCATCGCGCAATTGAAGAACTCCAGTAGATGTATAGTGGTGTAGACGTACCGTTTCCCCAGGAATGATCATCCCAACGATGCTGTATCGACCAGTACCTACTTTCATGGGCAGAAGGTTGGCCTGTAACCCGGATTCCAGAACAATCGCTTCATTATGCGGGATGTTGAGCAGCTCACAGACGTCATGCACCGTCAAACGCCCGCTGCCGGTCGTAGAGCAATGGACCTTCTTAGGGGGAAAATGTGGCAGTGTCGTTAAGTCTCCATGAGATATCAAGCGCGCTAAACCGGCCGGGCTGTAGTCAATTCCAATGAGGTCTCCTGAGCGCTCTCTGTCGAACTCTTGCGCTTCGCCTGATGAGCCCGGAGTCTGTTTCGATCTTGAGGCTTTCCTTGCTAGGGGAGCAAATCTGGGAGTTGACAGCGAACTGGTGCGTCCAGTGTGTTTGGCAAGCCGCTTTCGGCCATACAATTGTGCTTCTTTCCACCAGTTCTGGATAACGTGAATGCCTTCATTATTGGTGCAGATTGATTCAGGATGGAACTGCACTCCATAGAATGGCTTTGCGGTGTGCTTGACTGACATTAATACTGCCCCATTGCGCTTATTATCAAAGTCCCACGCAAGTGGCTCTAGGTCGGGGCATTTCTCTGTGGCTTTCCAGAGCTCGGCAGGGTAGCGCACACTCCTTGTAGTCTGTATAGGGTGTCCAATGTTTGCCTGCAGGGAATGATATTGAGTAGCGAATAATTCGCCGACGTCATCGAAAATTGATCTTCCTCTGTGTAAAATCTCCGAGATGAGGCCATGCTTTGGTTCCGCGAGCTTTTCGATGTCGGCTCCAAACGCTAGGCATAGCGATTGAAAACCCAGACAAATCCCGAGAACGGGAAGCAGATCCTCATTTTCCAATTTCCATAATCTGCTTATAAAACCGACATCCTCCTCGCTGGTTGCCCAACCTGGCCCAGGGCCAGCGATTGCGGCGTCGAAACCTCGCAGATATTCCTCGAAGGTCGAGCCTTTCTGAAAGGAAGGATCATCAATGCGAATAGAGTGAACTTCAGCGTCTAGACATTCCTGGACTTGAGCGACGATGTTATTCGAGAAGGAATCGTAGGCATCTAGGTACAAGATGCGTGGTCGTGGGGCTAATATCGCAGGAGCCATGTTCATGTGTTTGCTCTCGCCGAAGCACAGCACACGAGCTGCAAAACAATATGTCGTTCTTTCCGGTCTATTGTTCCGTTGTTCCGGTAGAGGTCTAGTCGAGACCAGACTGTGTACTTCGCGAAAGTCTGGTCAGCAGAGCAAGATGCGACCCTTCAGACACCAAGTATCGCTCAAAGAACCTGAAACCCGACAAGACAAACCCAAACTCCAATATATACAGGAAGGTAAAAGTTGTCGGCGAGTTTTCCGAGGGAGAAACTCTGGCAGAGGAAAAAATCGGTAGGGCTGAGGGTGACTCCCGGCGGCCCAGATAACCCTCCGGGAGGGTTCCAGACGAGCAAAATTGAGGGGAGAAGTGGCAGTGTGATAAAGAAGGATTGGAAAAGAACTGTCGAAAGGAAATGGGGGACAGCAGACGGATAGTCAAGGAGTGAATGGAGGATGACTGTTGAGATCTTGGGGAGCGATACCGCTACTTATCGATTGCAACTGTTCCGAGTCCCTGGTTATGCAGGGTCCTGCTCCGGCGCGCAGATCTAGGCCGTCGCTAAGCCCGTGGGTCTTTCCCCGACGAAACGCCAGGACCCCATCCGGCCCATCCCCATCCCTCATTCCCAATCGCCTTGCTGAACCTGGTCGATCAAATATCACTTTCATCAATGGTAGTACAGGATCGCCTTGGGCTATTCTCGATTCTTCTCCCCGTTTGACGCTGCGGGCATCGATTGGCAACAGCTCATTACTTTTATGGAATCTCCTCTTGTTACAAGCTCCAAACGCAGAGCAGCGTGAGCAGCAAGGGACTTTGCCACTCGTCGGATTGCCCAAAACCCAAGATGATGTGCACGGGACTTTCCCCCTACCTTGGGTCAGTCTCTTGCTGCCGTGTCCGGCGACTCACCCCTGACCCGCGCCGTTTGTGTCTGCTCTTCCGAAGCGCGTCCTGCACCCTCCCGCTCGTGAACTTTTCCAGCAAACAAAGCCAACAAAGCCAGATCATAAGCGGCTTTGATTGACCCAGCAATGACAAAGGCGACCCAAAAATAGTCTTTCCCGGCTAGGATCCCCGTCACCCACGGGCCGCCACTTTGAGACAGAGTCTTGACAATGTTAACGATGCCCATGACAGCTGTTCGTTCTTCTGGGAGCACCACTAGGGAGAGAAATGCCGATCGTGGGGCCTGGTCCATTGAATTTAGGACAGAACGACCAACCAGCAAGCATATCGTCAGCGGCAGACCTGATGGAACCGGGAGAAGTGCAAGAAAGACGGAACTGGGAAGATGAGTGGCAACCATTGCCTGTATCAAACCGATTCGCTTCGCAAGTGCAGATGCGAAGATGTTACCAACGGTCGATATGAACCTAATGTCAAATGTAAGAAAACAATGAGTGTCGATTGTGTTTGGGGCGCTTACCAAGTCGCCGACATAATCCCACCAAGCTTCCCTTTTTTAAGGCGGAACTTCCGCTCCATGAAGTAGTTGATCAAAGAGAAGGGCGCCATCCCACTCCCGAGAGCATCGAGAAAGAACAACGCACATAGCTTAAACACTATCCACCGGCTTTGCTTCGAGATTGTACTAATCCGATTCCAACGATTCGAGCGTGATTGGGAAACGCCGCTCTCTCCAGTGGTTTCAGAGGTCGTGTCGTTCGTATTCAAAAGAGGCTCAGTCTCATCTGGAGACCTGGATGGCTCATCAACGTTGCTTTGTGTGCTTGAACGCTCACACCGGCTACCCAGGCACAATGTCATGGTAAATTTGACTAGACCTACGCATGTGTAGATCCAGAATATGGCGCGGTAAGCATCTACCTCGTTCCAACCATCTAGAGCGTGTAATCGATCAACTGCCTGGCCGCCAACAGCCAGACCTGTTGACGTACCTAGCACTGCCATCACAACGTACCATGCGAAAACGTCTGATCGCTGTGATTCGGGTACTAAATGCGCCAACGTAGATTCTTCTATCGCTCTAAATGGCCCTATCTCATTACCACTTGGACTGATAACTCCGATGATTGCTGCGATTAACAAGACCCAATGATTACTGGTGAGAGCGAATACCGCCCCTGAGACCGACATCATGATTGCGCCGAGTAAAAGAGTGAACCTCCGCCCAAGTGCATCTGCTACGAGGGTGAGAATAAGGCTGATGATGACATCTCCAAGCAACGTCAAAGTCATGAAAAGGCCGATTTGCGCGTCGGTGAAGCCCAGCGCTTCGAAGTATAGCGCGAGGATTAGAGCAACTGCTCCGTATGCGAATAGTCGAAGGAAACGAGCGAGTATTAGGATGTAGACGTCTTTTCCGGCAGCCAACATAGTCTTCAATCCAAGCTCTTCTGCTAGCCATTGACCCGCCTTGCCTAGAATTGGTGGGCGGCGCATATTTGCTGATGAGAGGTTTCAGCACTGGGAAAATACTAGTCGAATGGCAGCAGTCCTTCTGTTTAATGTTGCCATTCGGTCCTTAAACTTCTGCCTAACGGACCATAAGGATCAAGAGGTACGCGTCGTTTGGTGGTACAAAGAGGGTTAGGCGCATCTCAAAACACCCGGACGAAACAGAAGTACAATTACTCCGTATAATCGCTGCAAGAGGCCGGAAATGGCAATGGTGGAATTGAATCGAGCAAAGGCGAGGATAATGAAAATTAATGGAAAGTAGAAGCCACTGGGAGATTGCACAGCCCGTCGTAGTGTGTTTGGAGTGACTCGAAGGATTAGTACCCTACGTCAGCGTCCGGACTTGCTCAAAGAGGAAGGTGATCTGCGAGTCCTTATTCGCAGTATATATGCCTTTGGAGAGTAGCTTCACGGAAATGGCCTCCTCTCCTCGATATACTGAGCTGAGCCACGAGCGAATAATTTCTAGCATTAGAGCGCTTTCAGTATTGTTAGTATTTAGAGTGGGGAGTTAAAAGGAAGTGTGCATTTGTGATTTGTTGGTCGCAGCTTATTCTGCTTTGGCTTGACAAGATGACGACAAATACGACTTGTCATATAGAAGATTAGAAGAGGCATAGCAAATGTAATGGTTCCACAACAATGCTCGGATAGGGATCAAGGCACAGAAAGCGAGTAACTAGAATTGCTCAAATTAAGCAGACCCAAGAGAAAAGACCTGGTGTTCAACACAAGATGGCCAACTATAGCAAGCAGTCTGCACCCGAAACGATCATAGACCTTCGCAGGATTGGTGCATTCTGCTATCGCTTGATCCGTGTCTTATCAGATGCAGGGAAGATTGCTACCGAAACCATAAGAATCCAACTGGGAAAGCGGCAACCCACCATTCTAAGCCATGCAAGGAACACTGAGAAATGATGGACGGCGGATTGTAGAGGAAACCATGAGCATTAAGCAGACACACCGGAACAAACACCCACGCCTGAACTGTATATCATCTTGACACAAAATCCATCCAACGCGCCGTCTAGCAGCAGCCACCGCCCGATCCGCTCTGTACACCTTGGCCCTGTCCAATAGGCACCGTCGGCTTGTTGTTGACGGTTGTGGTTCCCATGCGTTCCTTGATCTGGCGGGCCATCGTCAAGAAAGCCTGCTCGACGTTGGTGGCGCTCTTCGCGGATGTCTCTAGAAAGGGGATTCCAAGGCTGTCGGCGAACTCCTTTTTGTGTGTTAGCGATCGTGGATCACCGGTTAACTGAAGGCTGCATCAACGCACCTTTGCCACAGTGTATTCAACAACCTTCTTGTCAGCCATATCACTCTTGTTGCCCACCAACAGCTTGTTGACACCTTCGGTGGCATATCGATCAATCTCCTGCAACCACTGCTTTACGTTATTGAAAGAGTCCATGTCTGTGACATCGTAGACGACACAGATGCCGTGAGCACCGCGGTAGTAGGATGAAGTGATGGTTCGGAATCGCTCTTGGCCGGCGGTATCCCACTGTAGTCATTATGAGTATCCAGGTGCGAAGCATGGGACCGGTTATACACACAATTTGAAGCTTGACGGTCTTTCCATCGAGTTCGATGGTTCGGATTTTCTAAATATGAAGTTAGTTTACCCGGGCTGACAGGCAACAACATATTGAGCAAGACGCACGAAATCGACACCGATGGTAGAGATGTAGCTCTCTGTGTATGTATCGTCTGCAAAGCGGAGTAGCAAGCAGGACTTTCCGACACCAGAGTCGCCGATAAGGAGAAGCTTGAAGAGGTAGTCGTATCTGTTTTGGAGAAACGGTTAGTTTTGTGGCTTCACGGCGCCAGCAGGTGCATCGAAATCTGGACTTCGACTGCAGCGGTAAACTCTGAAGGCAGTCTTGTCAGCAACGTTCCCATTCAACGAGTATTCATGAACATTGTAGCGGTGGCGCCGGAAAGTGGGCGGAGGTTACGTACTACTCAGGATTCATCCTGGCAACGGTCACAAACTTTGAATCGGGAGAAAGGGTTGGAATATGCTCGTCTTGAGGGGAGAGGAGGTCGGGAAGGCTATGGGTCGTGGGTTGGGTAAGATAGAAGGACGAGGGCAGGCGGTGGGTGTAGGTGTGAGGTGCACGGTATCCAACCTGGAAGTGAAAGACAGCCTTGGCGCTGGTTTGACTAAGACTCGCCCCTGTGATCACAACCTGTCGCCCTCACACGGCTGCCTACCCCAGAATCGGGCAAGGTCTCCCAAATAGCATCTGACGTATGACCCGAGTGCTCGACTTTTACATTTATTCGACGCAGATGCAATGGACATGACCTTGCGGAGGCAGGTGAGCAGACACCTGCATTCAGATATTGTTCACGTGACCAACAAGTAAGGAGCTGACCTCTGGACCCTTGGGGCTCGCCAAGTCCTTGCATCAGCCCAAAGCTGGTACCATTAGGTGTATTGTTGAATGGAGACGAGTATATTAAATTCCCTTAGTATGTGGATACCTCCTAGGATCCACAACCCTATAAGTTGCAAGCCCCCATATCCTGTCTACATTGCTGCTGCACCATATGAACCAAACACCTTTACTAATAGTACATTTGGGCCACCCAAAACCGGCGTAAATTTAAAGAATTTTGTCAAATGCAGGTATAAGCGTCTGCGCTAGCCAGAACGAGAATACAAGCTTGGGTCCAGTCATGAGCAACTTCGGAGTAAGGCCCTTGAAGAAAGACGAGAAGCCTTCGTTGCGAACCATTTTGGACACTATCCTAAACCCACTCTCGGGGTTGTCGAAGTTCCTGTTCTGAATCCTAGTCTTGATAACATCGAGGGGGGATGACACAATCAGAGATGCACTCGCGCCGGCGATTGAAGCAACAAAGTTTTGACTCCAGGAAGCAGCGTTGTAGTCGCTCAATTTATAGAGGTATTCCTTCGCTGCAGCAGAGCCTCCAAATAGCTGGTCACAGTTAGACATCAATAGGCGTAAAAGCATCATCGTGACATACCGCAAATGATCCTGGTGCGTTACGCGCCGCCGTCCACCCCCAGCCGCGGTACAGGCCAAAACCTTCGTCTGCAATAATCTTGAATAGACCACGTCCCCTAAAGGCTTCTGGGTTCGTTTGTCGCTTGATCTTTAGTACGTCCAAGGGCAATATGACAATCTCGCCGATTCCGATAAAACTTCCTGCAGTGGCGTGCATGATTGCTTTTCCATTGCCTTTTCCGAATGTGCGATCGAAGCTCTCTCCATGATTTTTCGCTAGGTAGTCACGTACGAATGGTTGACCTCCATATTTGTAGACACGCTGGAGAATCTACGTAGTGTTATTCATGGGTATTATATATATAGTCCGGCGTTCTAGGTACCTTGTATGCAGCTGCGTATCCGAGGCCGGGGAAGAGGGATAGGAATCGGCCGGGAACTGAAGCATTGGCCTTGTCTTTGAAGACGACTGAGTTGAGTTGCGAAGCCGAAGAAATCTGATATCATAAATGTCAGGACCAAATTGAAGAATATAGATTGAGAGGCGACGCACTTTACCGTAGTTGCTCATCAACCTTTTCGCTGTGGTATCCACAGGGTGGAAGACCATGAGTTCAGCGATACCTGCGGACCCTTCTATAAGTCAGCCTTTGTCCGTATGATAGATTTGCTGAAGTGTTTCGTACCCGCGCCCAGAAACCTTGCCGCCGTAGACTCCTTCTTGAACTCCTTTGCTGATGAAGAAGTGCCTGCAACTACTGTCGCAGCCTTTGCTGCGGCTTCTGAAGGGGATGGTGTCATAATGATCGTCGTCGATCGCGATATCTGAGATGGGGAAAGGAAGCTCGAAAACAAATTGAAGAGAAAGACAATGGCACCGGAAAATTGGGGTATCAATGGGTGCAGTAAGCAGCTCGTTATCAGCAATGAATCGCGAGGAAAAAAAAAGAGTTCGCGATGTTGGTCCTGTATCGGAGCTAGACCAGACTCGACAGACGGCGGTCTATGTCTGTGCGCACCACGCTAAGTAAATGAAGGCCAATTGGCCCAGATCAGGGCCGCCTACATTAATTGAGGGCTACTGCTTCACCTCAGACTCCTCCTCCATGCATATTTTGACTTGGCTTGAACTATCCACTTCCTGAAAGGCGTGCGACTCTAAGCAAAATTCAATCTACTTTTGTTGGTATCATGGCCGTAAGGTCTCCTTGGACAATGTGGTCATATGCATATCGCAGGTCGACCGGTTCTTGATATTTAGATATTGAACGTGTACTTGTTGCTTATAAATGTGCATGTAGGTCGCTATCTATCTTATTCTTACCAAGTCCTGTTTTGGGAAGCCCTACTTCAACACGCCTAAACAGATCTATGGGTGAGTCTCATACTGTTTCTAATCATTATCGTACCATAAGAAACTCGTTGACTGAGATGACACCAATCTTGTTAGCGAATGGAGAATTCACTCTGGCTTGTAATATTTTCGCCAATTGTGGTTTTCCTTAAACCCAAGGACTTCCCGAATCTTCCGATTACTCAACGGCGCTTCCCATTCATCCATTTCCCGCGAAATGGGTGTTTTGGGACAGTTATCTTCCAAGAACTTTCGTGTCGGAACTGTAGTCGTTATAGTATCGTTTGTTGCATTAAAGATTTGGAAGCCGAGCCCGTTCTTCTGAATGCAGAGATCGCAAATCTGACCCAGGTCCCTAGCGTCGATATACGACCATGCGTTTCGTTTCCTACAAAGAGGGTCGGTGACATATCTTGGAAAGTCGCGCTCATACTCGTGTGGCTCAACGACATTGCCAATACGTAGTGCGTAAATGTCTACACCGCTAAATCTGCTTGCAAACCCTCTGGCAACTCTCTCGCCGCAAAGCTTCGAAATGGCATAGGTATCCATTGGATTCACATCCAAGTCCTCGGTCAATGGGAAAGAAATGTACTCGAGATCCCCTTGCCCAAAGCAAACCTCATAGGTGGTTTCGCTACTAGCAATGATAATCTTCTTGACGCCTAGTTTGCACGCGGCCTCGATTACATTGTAGGTGGAGGTTACGTTGCCTCTGAAACACTCGTTGTCGGGAACTAAGAGCACTCTGGCGTATGCTGCAAAGTGTATGACCACATCTGGAGGTCCCGGGTTCTCTGGTCCCGCATATCCATCGAAGGAAAAGTGAGAAGTAAGAGCATTGAAGACTTGTCCACTGTCTGTAAGATCTGCCTTTAGGGTAAAGACATTTGCGCTTGGGTCTGGGAAGTCCACGAGGTCTACATTGAGAACTTGGCAGCCTCTTTGTAGTAGCTCTGGAATGACATGGCGGCCTGCTTTCCCAGATCCTCCGGTAAATACGACTCTTTTCCCGGTTGGAGGCATGGAGAGAGTGAAGCTAAGTATACTTGATAGAATAATTTCACAACGAATGTTTGTATGCTAGCAATTGAGAGAGGTGTAGGAGGGTTGCATATTATTTGCGACTGTAAATATATTTGTTTGGTGTGTTTCCCCGCATTTATTCTAAGAGTCTAGGTGTGAGTGGTGATCTCAGGTAAATTGAGCTTGGGTGCTCCAATAGGATGTGGTTCACGTCATTTTGCCGCTTATCGATTCTGCACCTTCCTGCCGCATCTGTTCTCACACCTACTACTCTTTTCATCCAAGTCATAGCACCAACCCATTGGATGCACCCCGCGATATAAGTCCCTTGACCTTCCGAAACTCTATGGTCAGATTTCCGTTCAGATGACCGCCGGTCTGATGCGGAGGTTATTCTCTTCATCCACCCGCGCGCGCCTGCCTCTGCAATTTTCGTCGAACCACCTCACGTCTGCGCGAGTACTTAGCCTGAAGCAATACCAGAGAACCATTACTGAGATCCGACCGCGACAAGCCTCAATCTCGAGGACATGGTTCACTAGTACGACAGCATGCGCCAATTCAACGCCCAATTGTCCCGGTGGCCAGCCTCCTGACGAGCGTACGCTCAAACTTGGGAAAAGTCCTCCTGCCCGATCCGTTATCTGAAGACCAAACACTAACGAGCAGATAGCAATCCGCATTCTCCATGAGCGCCTTCCCACACTGCTAGCTTCTCCGTTACCGCAAGATATCCTATCCCCACACATCACCCTCCACCTCTTTCCTTCGACCCACCCGCATCTTCCTACGGTCAGCGGTAAGATTGCATATACTGCAGCACTATGGACTGCTCCTGTCGCATGGGGTCGGGTTCCGGTGGTCGGCAATGTGAGGTTGACTATACTCTCGGAACGAATGATCAAGGATGGAGGGACATCGACACCGGCGCATCTAGGACATGAGAAACTCATTGTAAAGTGGGAGACGTGCGGAAAGTCTCATAACAAGAACACTGGCCGGGTCAGTGAGGCTGTGGAAAAAATTACAAGCATTGTGTCAAATTCCACTCGCCCGCATGAGGAATTCTCTGGGTTGTTCTTATTCGAATTTGATGAAGAGGGGCGGATCGTCAATCACACAATTGAGCATGCAGAAGAGAATGGAAATTGGGACAAGACTGCAAAAGTGATAAGTGTTACTGACTGGCTGCTAGGTCGGGCTTGGGGTAGGAAAGGTGAAGAAGGGGCCCCGAGCCTTGCGTTTGCGCAGAGTCAAAATACTATTTCGAGTAGTGGACCCCGAAGAAAGGAGCGTTAGCATGACCCAGCATGTACAGCCACAAAGGCAAAGGAAACAGTGCCAGTCGGTCGCTGAAAACTCGCTGCATAGGACTGACATTACAGAACCTAGGATGTGTGGGCTGGTATGATTTCGCAAAAATTGCACTCGGTGGCGATGCACACAGAGCTGTCGCCTTGATCATGTTCCTCGGCATTTAGAACAAGCGTTATTGCTTGCTGGACACATTGTGGCTAGGAAGGACGGCTCTGGCATGAAAAGAGTTGATAGATAGCACTTGTCTCAGCTTTGTTTCTTCATTTGGTGCTTAGACAGCGGCAGCATGCATTTCGAGGACCCTGTGGAGGACGCCACTTGTACAAAAAATGTGTAACCATAAAACCCAAAGGGTTGCTGTAGTTGTAGGGACAACCCTAGTAATACAATTCCACCCTCCACGATTACATGCAGATCCAGCTGCCGGTCATGTAGTTGCCCGCTTCTGGATCCGCCCTTGACCTGCATGTCTACCCGAACTCATAGGATTGCGCATCAGGACGGGGCTAGCGAGAGGGAGTGCCAGCGGCCTGTGAACAGGCCAGGCCAGCACAGCACAGGAAAAGATAATGCACTGCAATGCAGTTGAACAGCGCTGGTTGCCCGTGGACACGCATCTGGGCGCAGCTCCTGTCAACAGGATGGCCAATAAGAGCCGACCACGAGATGGTCCGAGCGCTTCCGAGCTTGGGACAGCGACGGCGACGACGACGACGACGAAGGGCACATCTCTCTCGACTTGTCAATTGTCTCTATCCTTCGCCTTCTTCTATCCGGAACCCTCGTGGTCAACACCCACCCACCGCGGTTCGGCCCTGTCGGTGTATCTGGTCCACTACACGCCAGCCTCCTGAATTTCCCGCCTCAGGTCGTTCTGCGCGCGCTTCCCAGCTTCCCCGCCCGATTACACAGCTTCAGCCTCATTGCATGATCCCAAATCCATCAAGAGCTCCATTGCTTAACGTACCACAGCTATGGCTGACCTCTCGACGGGTCCGGAGCTTAGTATGGCACCGCTCTTGATCGCGGGCGCTCCTTCAGCTAACGCAGAGGCAGACCACTCTATCCTAAACCTTTCCCCCGAAGAGAAACGAGCGTTCCAATATTTGTTCCAGCAGGCAGACACTGAGAAGCTTGGTGTCGTCACGGGTGAAGTAGCAGTCAAATTCTTCGAGCGAACAAAGCTGGCACCAGCAGTCTTGGGTGAAATATGGCAGATTGCAGACACAGAGAACCGTGGTCTATTGACCATGGCTGGCTTCTGTCAAGTCCTACGCCTGATTGGACACTATCAAGCAGGCAGAGATCCATCCCCGGAGCTGACCTTCAGACGTACGTTTGTCACTACATCAACGCTTTTTGACAGACAACTAATCCCTAGCAGCTGCGCCCCTTCCCAAGTTTGAAGGGGTCACTATTCCATCTGCCCCCGCGCCATCACAGAGCTTCTCCCAGCCTCCAGCTAGCGGTTTACAACCCCAAATGAGCGGTGGTCCCATCCGAGTGCCTCCGCTGCCTCCCGCGAAAGCCGCAGAATATGCAGGCCTCTTTGACAAGTCTGGCGCCCAGAACGGCATCCTTTCTGGTAACAATCTTACTCCATAACCTGCTGACCAACAGGCTGATCACTTATTCTAGGGGAAAATGCGAAGCAGATCTTCGAGAAGTCTAAGCTGCCGAACGAAGTCCTTGGCCGCATCTGGAACCTAGCAGATACTGAGCAGCGTGGAGCCCTTGGCGTGACGGAATTCATAATCGCAATGCATCTTCTTGCTTCATACAAGACTGGTGCTATGAAGACTCTTCCCAACAATCTCCCCGCTGGGTTATATGAGGCTGCTTCACGAAGAGGGCCAATTCCCTCTGCAGGAAGGAGACCCGACGAGTCCATGGCACCAATTCCTCGTCAATTCAGCGGAGCCGGGCCTGAACGAAATGAGAGTCCATTGGCGCGTCCTCCATATGCAACACCACCACAATCAGCCCAGGCAACGGGAAGTGACTGGCTAATTAGCCCACAAGAGAAGTCTTCATACGATAATCTATTTAATAGAGTAGACACATCAGCACGGGGATTCATCACCGGTGACCAGGCGGTGCAATTCTTCAGTGATTCTGGCCTTCCAGAGGATATCCTTGCTGGCATTTGGGATCTAGCTGATATCAAGTCCGAAGGACAATTAAGCCGGGACGAATTCGCAGTCGCTATGTATCTAATACGACAGCAGCGCAAACCAGGTGGCTCACTTCCGACCACCTTGCCTCTGAATCTGGTGCCCCCTAGCATGCGAAATCAAGTCAGACCCGGCCAGGTTTCGGCACCAGTACAGGAGCCATCTGCATTTGCGGCCCCTAAGCCAAAATCTGCCGCAGAGGATCTCTTTGGGCTGGATGCGTTCACTGCTCCCGCACCCGCGCAAGTACAGCAATCAACAGGCGGCTCAGGCTCGTTCGGAAAACCCTTTGAGGCTGATCCTTTTGCAAGTAAGACCGGCTCGCCAACATCGCCACATCCGTTCCAGCCATCACCACGCAATCCTGCTTCTACTTTCAAACCGTTTATGCCTACATCATCATTTGGACAGACCTTGACATCACATTCTACGGGCCAGTCTGGAAACTCTGCCACCCAATCCCGTGGCCAACCGTCCGCTATGGACGACTTGCTGGGTGGCGAGAGTGATCCAGATATCAACAAGAAAATTACCCAAGAGTCCACCGAGCTGGCAAATATGTCTAACCAAATGAGCACACTACGGACCCAGATGCAAGAGGTTCAGAACAAGAAGGTCACTACTGAAAGCGACTTGAATAGTGTCAATAGCCAGAAGCGTGATCTCGAGCTTCGTCTTTCGCAATTCAAATCACAGTATGAGCAAGAGGTCAAAGCTGTCAAAGCAATAGAGGATCGGCTTACAGCATCGAGGAATGAAACTCGCAAGCTTCAATCTGATCTAGCAATGATTGAAGGTACCCACCAGGACCTTCAAAACCAACACCGCCAAGTTGCATCTGCCTTGGAAGCAGATCAGCGTGAGAACGCAAATCTGAAGGAACGCATCCGCCTGATGAACGCAGAGATCGCACAATTGCGTCCCCAGCTTGACAAAATGAGGTCAGATGCACGACAACAGAAAGGCATGGTAGCAATCAACAAAAAGCAGCTAGCTACTAATGAGGGGGAACGAGACAAGATCAAAAATGAAATGAATGACCTTTCCAAAGCTGTAGAAGACAATGTCCGGAGCCCACAGGGGCAGACTCCTGGTGTAGCTAGCCCTGCTACATCAACTGCAAGCCACAATACGAATCCATTCTTCAGGAAGTCTCCTCAGCCGACTACAGATAACACCATGTCCCCGTCAGGGTTCTCTCAAGGCCCACACAAAGATTTCGACAGCGTCTTTGGTACCACGTTCGCCTCACCACAGACAACTGCCCCGCCAACGTCTTTCCGATCGGACAGTCAGAACCAAGTGCCCACCTTTTCCGCGCCCTCGGGTCATTCTGTGCGCTCTTCAGAAGGCCCGGATGTACCTACACCGTCGACTTCACCACCTCTATCGTCCTACCAAGAATCTCCTCGTGCCGGTGAACCACCTGCTCCACCAGAGTCTCGCCAGTTTGCTTCTAGTTTTCTGCCGCTGAGAGAAAACGTACCACGCTCCGACTCATTTAGCTCATCTGTCAAAGTGTCTGCCCCAGCAAGCAGATATGGTGCGCCGGGCAATGAAACGCCAACAATCTCCAAGGCTTCCCCAGCTAGTACGCCTGTACCAGAGAAGCCCAGCATCGAACGCACTGATACTTCGAGGACTGGAAATGAAGCATTTAGTGCTTCTGGTTTCGACAGGAACGTTACTGCATCTCCAGTTGCCAGTAATACTAGCGAAGCACAACGCTCAAGCTCCAAAGCAGAGGACCGAAAAGATACCTTCCCAGGCTTTGGAGCGCCCTCGAATAACCATGACATTCCTGGCGCTTTCCCGAGAGACACGAGTTCTCCCCTGCAGCGGATGCCCACTGGGGATAGTAGCTTTAGCAATCAAAGCAAGGCCAATAGTAGGGTAGCTGATAACGCCCAAAGTCGAACAGATCCATTTACAGCGGCGGGCAAAGACCAAGGTCGTGGTAACGCTTCTGGCAAGGTTGACTTTGATGCAGCTTTCGCTGGCTTTGGCCCCTCCAGCCGCCAATTTCCCGATTCCTCCTCCGGAGCAAACAACAACAATGCTGGATCCGCAAGCAAATTCAATAAGGAGTTTCCTCCAATTGAAGACCTTGGCCATGATGATGATAGCGACAGTACTAGTGAGCAAGGTTTCGCAGACAACTTTACGTCTGCATCACCCCAACAAGCAATGACTGGGGCCGGACAAGGTCAGCAGCAACAGGGACGACCAAGCACTGGAACAACAACCGGCGGTGAAGGATCTAATGACGAGTATTTCAAAGCTCCTCCTCCTACGACAAGACTTGATTCCAGTGCAAGTGGGCTACCCACCCCTGGAGCACAGAAGTCGCCGCCTACCTATGACGCTACAGTGGGACCCAGCAGAAGTGGTACAAATCAGTTCCCTCCAGAATTTGGTGGTCTTCTCCCATCACGCACCGATCCAACCTCGCCGCCCGCTCCCTCTCAGTCTCCAGAGAGATCATTCAGTACAACCTCAGCAGGTGGTCAAGGTGGTGCTCTCTTCGGCGGCTCTGGCTCAACGAAACCGGCCACTACGTCTCCGCCCCCAGCGGACACGCCGTCTTCGACTGTCCCCTCGGACGCCTATCATTCTGCGGTGTCGTACGGAACAAGCGAAACTAGCAAGGGGCCTTCCCCTCCTACAAATCAACCTCAAGTCGGAAGATCCTCGTTCAACGACGATTTTGATGCCGGCTTTGATGATTTGACAGATGCCAAAGAAGCTGATGACAAGACTGACGATGACTTTATGCTTTCCTCTCAACATCGCGAAGGGTTCGATGAATTCAACCCAGTATTCGATTCTCCAGCCGCGTCAAAAGCTAATACCATGGCTTCTCAGCAAACTCCCACTGGAAAGCCACTCGGGGAAGATAGCTATAACGACTTTGAACATCTCGCACAAAGTTTTGGTCAACCGAAAATCCAGCAGCCTCCTGCTTCATCTTCTCAAGATTGGGATGCAATCTTCTCCAATCTAGAATCGCCACAGAAGGAGAAGTCACCCCAACAAACTTCTGGCGATCTTGGCAAGTCTGTGTTTGACTCCCTTGACAAAGATGAGGCCGCTGCTTCATCGAGGTCCCCCACAATGCCTACACTTGGGCGTGCCTTGAGTAGTGGAACAGAACACGATGATCCCATCCTGAAGAAATTGACCGGCATGGGATACCCTAGGTCGGACGCTTTGAAGGCCCTTGAGAAGTTTGATTATGATATCAACAAGGTTAGTATTTCCCCTATCGTTTGGGAGCCTGCATCATGCTAATGTACATCCCAGGCCGCAGATTATTTGACATCGGGCCAGTAATTTGGATAGCAGCGGATCAAGATTGCAAAGGTGCACTTTACGGATCAGGAGGGTATCTGCAAAGACGGTGTGAAGCTCCCGCGACCCGTGGCAGCAGAATCCCTCCCCACGTGACAGGCCTTGTATTGTATGATTACTCACCTTCACATACGACCTTTCACCCGAAGCAACGAGCGTAGCCTTCATACCCTTTTGTTGGATATTTTGTTTTGCAGCAGGATTCAGCGCGCATACGGGCTTGATGGTCGTCGCTACGACCGTCTCCATTAATGTTTGGTCTCTTTTGCGGCATTCGTTCAAGCGCGCCGGTGCGAACATAGTTACGACTTTCACTGTGCACATACTTGGTAGTTAATTGTATGCGTTCCTTTGTACTCATTTGAGGACTTGCCATGTATTCAAGACTACCTATGAGCGTGGCACCCACCAGGGCTTTCTCCTCCTGCACCCTATAGCAATGGCAACCTAGCCGACCTTTAAGGATCTAGGTTCCTAGGTAGGTACATGTTGAGCGCAACCGGGGCATCCAGACAGTGAGGGGTCCACGGGTCGATCTCGCCCACGGCAGGTGACCGGCCGGGAGTGCCAGGTAAGTCGAACCGCACAGCCACACGACGCCTTTTTGCCGCTTGAATGACGAATGCTTTAAGCTATCTGCGCACCACCCAATGCTGCGAACGCCTCCCCCATATCCTACCCTACCCTGCCGTGCCTGCCAACCCTTCGCATAACCCGAACCTGATCGCATTTCCGATCCACCTCCATCTCTCGCAGTACCTTTCCCTTACTTTGCATCCTTCCCTTGATCTCAGACGTCGTCATGGCAGAATTCGCACCCCCAACAGTAGGTCTCCGCCCAGTCGGAACTCGGAAGCTCGGAAGCTCACGTTTCTCTAGGGGCCTCCACCACCAAAAGTCCCTGAGGGCTGGAAGGCTGTATGGAACGGTACGATCCCTTCAATCTGGCGCAACGGTTTTCTCGTCATACTAAACTTCTCGTCATACTAAACAATCAACAGACCAATACAGCGAATGGTTCTATGTCAACATCTATACCAAGAAGTCGCAGTGGGAAAAGCCCGAGTCCCCAGTCTATCCACCTGGAGAAACCCCAGATGCCCCGCCACCTTCTTACGCCCCTCCAGACTCGGGCGCGCAGCCACCGGCGAACGAAAAGAGCAAATGGGGTAGTAACAACCCATACTCTGCCGACGCACCTACAAATGATATGACCGAGGATGAGAAACTAGCAAGGCAATTGCAAGAGGAGGAGAATGCGAGGGCCGGTGGACCGTCTCAAAGCCAGCATCGCGGAGCATCAGACGCATATTACGGCGCAGGAACTCCACAGCCCGGACAGTACGGGTACGGTGGCTCGCAGAGCCCATATCCGCCGCAAAACCAGAGCATGTACCCAGATCCCAATGTTCAGGACAAAGGAAAGTCGAAAGGAGGGCTCTTGGGAAAACTTCTGAGCAAGGCTAGTGGTTCTTCGTCTAAACCAGGACATGGATATCCACCTCAACAAGGCTATGGTGCTGGTGGATATGGGTCGCCTGCACCAGGCGGATATGGACAGCATGGGTACGGGCAACCAGGGGGTTATGGCCAGCCAGGTTACGGGCAACCTGGTTATGGATATCCACAGCAGCAAATGTACGGTCCACCGGGGAGGAAACCTAAGCCTGGTATGGGCATGGCGGGCGCTGCAGCACTCGGTGTTGGTGGCGGCCTACTTGGTGGCTCGTTGTTAGGCGCAGCCGCCGCAGATGCCGGTGATGGCGGCGATTATGGAGGCGATGGCGGTGACTATGGAGGCGATGGGGGGGATTTTGGAGGTGACGGAGGAGGTGACTTCGGTGGCGGGGATTTTGGTGGTGGAGATTTTTAGTTCATGCTCTGGTTTCTGCTACCTTTTGGATGGAGTAGGAGGTATTTTCATTTTCATCGTAGAGTCCGCGCCCATTCAATTGGAATAGTAGCTTTATTCATGGCAGGTTAGTAAAAAGGTACAACATTGCGTTCTTCGCTCCATATAGTTTTCGTGTTCAAGTAATACCAGTAACAATCTGATACCGTCGATTTCCATTCAATTCCATTGGATGTACGCATCTGAGCGTAAAAGTTCGCCAATCCGTGCAATCTGGTGGGCAGTCCCCGTCCTGCGCCCGCCTATGACGTTATCTTCAGCATGCGAGCCAAGACTTCAACTCGAAAGCTCCCAAAGAGTCTCGTTCAACGCCA
Organism: Nigrograna mackinnonii; assembly: GCA_001007845.1. Lineage (NCBI taxonomy): Eukaryota > Fungi > Ascomycota > Dothideomycetes > Pleosporales > Nigrogranaceae > Nigrograna > Nigrograna mackinnonii. The sequence continues at coordinate 736,346 of JGVQ01000073.1, read as the reverse complement.
CAACAGACTTGGGACCATATATGCTCAAGCTCTCATCCTTCTCTAAATCGATCATGTCTCCACGGCAACAGGAAATCCCTCGAAATATCGTCATAATAGGTTTGTACATTGTCCAGCCCTCGCTTTCCTAATTTTAAAACTTACCCTCTTTGACGAAGGTGGCGGTATAATCGGCAGCTCCACCGCGTATTTTTTGTCCCATCATGAGAGATTTGATAGGAACAAAGATAAAATTACGCTACTAGAGGCTACGAAGATTGCAGGAGGTGCATCGGGCAAAGCTGGCGGTTTGCTCGCTCTCTGGGCGTACCCGGGGTGTCTCGTACCACTGAGCTACCAGTTGCATAAAGAGGTATGCGAAAACGTTCATTTGTCGATATTCAACAGTTAAATAGTAGAAACCAAAGTAGAATTCTAATGATTTGGACAGCTTGCAGACAGGCATGGGGGTGTAGATCGCTGGGGCTACCGTGCTGTACACTGCGGTCAAGTTGATGCCCGTGGTCGAACTTCCAGGAAGACCGGAAGCACGAAAGCCAACGGCGAAGACGTATCACTCATGAAGCGCTCTGAAAAAGCCGTTGGGAAACTTCGTGCAGCTGGAGTTCCCCACGACCTAGATTGGATTGCCCCCAAATCCATAGGCTCTTATGATGAAATGGGAGACCCCTCTACAACTGCTCAAGTCCACCCTTACCAATTCACTACTTCCATGGCAGCTTTGGCGGAAGATGAGGGGGTCAACATTGTCTATGGCTCCGCAACTGAAATAGTGCAAGAGGATGGTGCTGTATCCTCGGTCTCGTACACGAGCAAGGACAACGGTGAAGAGAAGACTATTGGTGCCGACACTGTAATCATAACAGCCGGACCTTGGTCGAGGACTGTTTGGCCCAAAGCACCGATATCAGCATTGAGAGCGCACTCAGTCACTATTAGGCCCTCCCGGCCCGTCTCGGCATACGCTCTATTCACGTCGATTGAGTATCCGAAAGGGAACGGCACAAGAACGACGACAGTAACACCTGAGATATATGCGAGACCAAATAATGAAGTTTACGCTTGTGGAGAGGGAGACCTCCAGATCCCTTTGCCTGCCTCTACAGATCTCGTTGAGGTTGACGAGTCGCGGTGTCAAGACATCGTGGACCACGTCACCTCCATCAGCGACGAGTTACGAGACGGCGAAGTTACAGCGCGACAAGCATGTTATTTGCCAAATGTGAGCAGCGGAGGGGGTCCAATGATTGGGCCTACAAATGTAAAGGGGCTGCTGATTGGAGCAGGACACACATGCTGGGGTATACAAAATGCGCCAGGAACTGGCAAGTGTCTAAGTGAGCTGGTCTGGGATGGGAAAATCCGTAGTGCGAACCTAGCAAGTCTGGATCCGCGCAAGTATATATAACAATTATTAGCTGTTCTGGAAGAAATAGTTCAAATCCATTGTTGCCGAGAGCAATATGAGGAGTGCGGGTGCAGACCTACCACTCGAGGCTCCTATAATCATACGATAAAAGTATGTCAGACTACTACCCAGCCAATAAGAGGATGATTACGTAGCAAAACATCGAAACTGTTACAAATAAGGTTGTCTCTGTGTGCATATCTTCATCTTGTCACGTAAGGGAGTTGTTCGATTGGCGCACTGACACCGCTAGTTCGGCTCTATGCATCGCTGGACCGGTTGGTGTCGCGGACTTGGAGGCGACGAGGCGGGTCGAAAAAGGATTCGGTTGCGAAGACCTACTAGTGATGGAGACAGGCCTATTCAACGAGCTGCGACCGCGGCTTTCGTAAATATAGCTATGGACAGAGGTTTGCAGGAACTGGCGCCAGGGAGAGTGTCGATCTGCCTTGAATGCCCGTGCCAGGCCACTCACAATGGTAAATTTCCACGCCCGCGCTAATTCCCCGCAAACGCGACCCGCTGTAAAGTTGCAAGCGCGTTACCTCCACACGCCAAATATATTAGTTGAACCGCCTCACACCACTCCCTCCCCTTTGCTCACTATATACTATATACCCCAGCATAGGGTCCTAAAATTCAACGAATTCTAACGAGCAATATAAAATCCGCCTCAACCATGTCCGACGTTGTTCACAAGTCCTTCCTCCTCTCCCTGCCAACCGAATTGAGACTACACATCTACGACTATTGTCTTGCCGATGCCAATGTAGTCACGATATCGGCTGCGCCATTCGCACGCAGTGGCAGCAGAAGCGCCTATTACATCCCCGGAATCCCAGCGAATTATACGCCTCTGGTGAAATGCCACTACGATCCATCTCTCCTCACGCTATCCGATCACGCGTTGACCAGTCCCCAATCACACAATGACATGCACACGAAAAAGCTCCCATTCTCGGCCCATCTCTCACTCCTCCAAACCTGCCGACTCATATCTGATGAATTGAGCGACTACATCCGCATCCGACGTTCTGGGACCTTCACCAACGCTGGCGGCCTCTCCCTCTACGTATCCTACCCATACGGTGTCCTAGTGCTCAAAGCCCTGCACCCATACCTCCTCCGCCAGGCCAGGAACATCTACATATGCGGCTACTACAAGTCGCCAAAATGCCACAACTCGGCGCTGGTCCGACTCCCGGGCAGTTTCGGTCCAGTCACTACATCTACATCCGTTCTCCGCAAGCTATCATCTGCAGGCGCAGAAGGCCGCATACGCCTCCGCCGCGGAGACCCCCTGCAGACTTCAAAGCCGCGCCATAACATCACCGATCACCTGGCTCCCTACCCACCAGACACAGCAACCACAGCCCCAATCGCCCTTACGAAATTGGCCCGCACGATCTTCTCCCCGGAACCCTTGCCTCTATTCCAGAAGCTCGAGGCCCGTATCTTGTACCCGGACCTGACGATGAATTCCATCTGGGGTGACGAGAGCGGGCCAATAGTAACTATAATGGGCAATGTCTGTGGTGGGAAAATGGATATAGTGGTGCATAGAGGCACGAAGGGTAACGCGGTCGAGATGGTTGTGCGGCCGCAGCCGAAGTGTAGGCACGTTTCGACATCTTGGAGGACTATGAAGGATCGCGGCGCGAGGAATGAAGGGGCTAGATTGATTGTTGGGGAGAAGTGGGGGATTGAGGCGCAGGACGAGCAAGAGCAGGACCAGGACCAGAAGAAAGAACAAAAGCAAAAGCAAAAGCAAAAGCAGCATGGACTAGAAGCGTGACAGTGTTCGTGGACGCGCGGCCATTGCAGGTTCCTACTATTGGGATTGCGTAGGCGAAGAGACGGCCGATTCTGCATCTCAGGACGACATGGTCACGGATATAAGACGATTACGAACTCACGGCGTTAACAATGGCGATTCAATACCTAAGCATCGAGGGACGCGTACCCTTTCCTCCCCTGCCCTTTCCTCCCCTGCCCTCTCCTCCCAAGCCCTTCCAAGGGTTGAACTAAACGAAGATCAAGACTATGCACATCTATCACTCAAAAAACAAGAATGAGCGTACTCGGGGTCAAGTATGCAAAACGGAATCATGATACCCTAGCTTCCAATCTGAAAAACTCTAGGACTTCTTAGTCGAATGGTGGGCTTTGCCATCCAAGCTAGGCGAATGAGTAGGGAAGCATATCTTGCATTAAGAAGTTTTCACATAGGCATATCCATGGATCATCACCCCTCAGCATAGACACTAACACGTAATAATTATGATGAACCCGAAAACGCACTTCAATTCATCAATTCATCACCTCATCATCATGGAGCATATGACTGGATTCATTCAATGGATTTGTCCCTGTAGTATTTCTATGCCTAAAGAGCCCATTTCAAACTCAATGGTCTCAGTGGAGATATTCATAACAATTCCTACCAGAAATGCTCGAAGAGGTTTCTTCCCAGCCTCTATACCATGAAAAGAAGTGAGAGCCCAGAACCCCAGGTCTAATAACCCTGAAAATATGTGCCTGGTGATTGGATTTAACGCCGCCGAATGCTGCCCTGTGTCCCCGAAGTGAGTCGTGAGATGAACAATTAAACACCGTAAACACCATAGAAGAAGATGTACCATAATCAAAATCGTGGAAAGCGAGTGTTCAAACAGGCTTATAGGCCGTTGAAACCCATCATCAAGCCGGCACCAGCAACACCAGCCGCAGCACCCAGCCACGGGTTTGGCGTGACCATAGGCATGGCAGCACCTGATGATCCGGCTCCGCCAGCGGTTGGATTGATGTTCGGGCCGCCGATTCTGCCTCCACCAGTACCCACTGCCAGTGAAGTAACTGCGTTTGGAACCTCTGAGGCATTTGGAACTCCGTCATCACCCGATGTTATCTCTTCAACGTTTGAACTTGTTGCATTAAAGTTCGTCTGGGCGATTCCGATTTCGTTATTTTCCAGATCATATACGACGTAAGCCGATCGAAGGAAAGTATCACCCAACACGCAGACTGAATCGCCCGCGGGAGAAATGCCTAGAATGCAGATTGGTTCGCCACGCTGAACGCCTGCCAGGATGACAAGCTCGTCGAAGCCAACGGAGATGGTGACGCCTGAGAAAGTGAATTCAAGCGAACCCTGTCGGTTTGCCAGGTCACAGGATACAAAGGCAGCACCCTGGCTGGAATCATAGTCGGCATTGAAGGCGGAATATAGCGATTGCACAACGTTGTCCGGGAGGTACATAAGCGAGGAGCCAGAATCAAGCAGAACTGGGATGGCCTCGTTCTCGAAGATGGAGCCTTCTTCTCCATCTTGGCCAAGTGCGGTCATGGCAATGATAAACTCTGCAAAGACACCTTGCTCTGGTATGATAGGAAGTCGGCTGAGGGTCCCGGTATACTTTTCCGTGTCAACGCCGCCAAAGAGAATATTGCCAGTTGATGCGTCCAAATCATTCAACCATAACGAGTAAGCATTTGTTTGAATATCGCCGTTATCAGCAAGGAGCTGAGGAAGGTTGGGGTATTCCCTGCCACCAGCACGATTCACTTGCACCTCGTTTGCAGTGTAACCAATGCCGAGAATGCCTTCTGCAGAGGTGGAGATATATCCAATACCGAATTGCAGGCCTTCGATAGACTTGCCACCAAAGTGGAAGGTGTCCTTTGCGTAGTCCCCGGCAGCTCCAGAACCGTCCACATATGAAATGTTGAAATCGTTGTTAACGAACTCGTACGTCGAGGATGAGTTGGCATCATATGTCCCCGAAATTGCACACTGATCACCTTGTTCTCGGCACAAATCTGAATCCGCAGAATTTGCCCAGAGATCACTGCTGCCAGTGTCGATGTGCAGACGGAGTTCCTGCTGTGGGGTCCCCAAGCTAGCGTTTGCAAAGTACAACGTCTCGAGATTGTCGAGGTTTTGTTGGACAGTCTTCTGCCGTCGCCGTAATCGATCGCGAGCAACCGGGTTCTCTACATGTTTTCGTTGGATGTCGAGTCCGAAAACTCTAGGATTCTGCTCAAGTCAGGCTGTGGATCGTTGCAGGATGTGTGTAACTCGTAGACACGCGACCAAGGAGCATGACAAGCATTGGTGGCTTGCGAGGAGACAAGATTATAGGGTAAACCAAGATCTGCACTTACGTCTCGCTTTACTAGCGTGAATCCTGCTGTTGATGAACAGAGCTGCGCAAGAAGCGCGAGGGTTGAATATTTCATTATCGTGAATGTGGTGTAGTGAACAAGTGCAAAGTCGAAAGAGTATCACTTATACACAGCGCCGAGTGGGTTGGGATGGAGGACGATCTGACGCGCAAAATGTCAGAGTGGATTGCTTCCGGGGTGCCTCAGATGGAGGACCGGGGGTGTTGCGTCTGACGTACTTTCTGCGACCACACAGAAACCCTGACCTTACAAGGCAATAGCGGCGACAGATGGCTTTTTGTAGAGGAGAGTGCGAGGGCGAGGCACGGGCGGGGGTCAAAAGCAGAAAGCGATCAAAACAAGGTAAAGGTGAGGGTCACTGGCGTCTTAAGGTTAAGGAGAAGGAGGTCTGGCTGGCACAGCCAAAAGAAGGCGATGACGCGGCGGAGTGAAGGTGAATCTAAAATCTTGTAGGGTTCACTGACGGATCAGGCGGGTGGAGCTAATTGTACCTATGTACCCACCTACCGGCCGCCGTTGCCATAATAAGCATACATCTCATCTCAGTCGCCGTCGCTGTCTCTGTCGCTGTCAAAGAGAGCAGATCTGAACCAACGGCTGCTGGGAGGCATTGCGCGGTCGGGTGGCGGTGGTCCTACGAATACAGCAATTAGACGCTGTCAGACGAAGCGCCGTCATCATCCATTGGGGAGGGTCATGATTGCTTGCGCCACTGCACCACCATGTATTTTGCCGTTTCTTTGATCCTGACGCAAGAGACTTTGTTGGACCATCAGCCTATTGACGCTCCCTGGGTGTGACTCCAGGACTTGGGCCGAGGGCGGCACAGTTCAAAGAGACGCTTACGCCGCTCACGCGTTTGTTAGAATTGGAAATGGCACTGGAACTGGAACTGGAACTGGAGCGGATGACGGCTGCTACAGCGGAGAAGACAGGAAACCCAAATTTGGTGCGACAGAGCAGCAGAGCACAATGGGGCTGAGGCTGAGTGCAGTCCATAATTGGGTCCAAGTACCGCCCCGTACGTCAGATCCTCGTCGGCCTCTCCTCCTTGGCCACCGCGCCGACCTCTTCCGACCAAGCTTAGTGATGGTCTAACAGTCGTAGAGGTTGATTAGGCGTGCTTTACACACTTGTCATTGTGGCCACCGTATGAGCAGTATGCTCTCCAATGTGTACGTAGACTTGGAGCATCATTGCCCACATGAGCGGTAAACAGTTGAGGTCTGCAGCGGAGAGAGTGAAACAGAGTCGCGACAAAGCAGGTTATTATTGGCATTCAGGAACAGGAAAGGCAAATCCAGCGGGGCGGCACCCCATAATCCCGCCCACCTCTGCAACGCCCTCTTCTCAGGCGCATGGACTTTTTCAATTTGCCTACCAAAAGGACCTGGGCGCAGGGTGAATACGAAGTGAAGTGAAGTGAAGTGAAGTGAAGCGTAAGGAAGACAGATGAAGTCGAAGATCATTCCATCAGTCCCCTACATGCAGGTGCGGTGATGTACCTACTCACGTGCTGTATGCACTCTGTACCTTCCCGCGGAATGGAATGCACCTTGCACGTGCGACCGAAAGAGGAAGGCAGGGCTGCTGATTAAGCACGTTCCCGTGAATGCGTGAACAATTCATGGCACGCGTCTCGCGTCAACCCCCACCAACATTTCCACCCCTCAACAATGGCCAAGGCAGAGTCTTCCAAAACAGCGGCCAGAAATGGCATCAAAGCAAACCCAAACGCTGCTGGCGGTGCCAATTATGAGTTGCCCTGGTGATTTTTCTTCCCTCGCTTCATTCTCGTCCTGTCATTTTAGCTAACTTGTCCGCAGGGTTGAGAAATACCGACCGGTCTACCTCGATGATGTCGTCGGAAATACGGAGACTATTGAACGCCTCAAAATCATCGCAAAGGATGGAAACATGCCTCACGTAATCATCTCTGGAATGCCCGGTATTGGCAAGACCACATCTATCCTCTGTCTGGCGAGACAGCTCTTGGGCGATGCTTATAAAGAAGCCGTCCTTGAGCTAAATGCCTCCGATGAACGCGGTATCGATGTTGTTAGAAATAGGATAAAGGGATTCGCACAAAAGAAGGTCACCCTCCCGCCAGGGAGACAAAAGCTTGTGATTCTGGACGAGGCCGACAGCATGACGAGCGGAGCCCAGCAAGCTCTACGAAGGACAATGGAAATCTACAGTGCTACCACGAGGTTTGCCTTTGCATGCAATCAGTCCAATAAAATCATCGAGCCGTTGCAATCAAGGTGTGCTATACTACGATACGCTCGCCTCACTGATGCCCAAGTCGTCCATCGAATCATGCAAATATGCGAAGCAGAGAAGGTTGAATGGTCGGATGACGGAATTGCTGCTTTGGTCTTCTCTGCCGAGGGAGACATGAGACAAGCTATCAACAATCTACAGTCTACGCACGCTGGTTTTGGTTTTGTCAATGGCGATAACGTGTTCAAGGTAGTGGACAGTCCGCATCCAATCAAAGTACAAGCAATGATCAAGGCTTGTCACGAGTGTAGGGTGGATGATGCATTGACCTCACTGAAGGAATTATGGGATTTGGGGTACTCATGCCATGATATAATCAGTACTATGTTCAAGGTCACCAAGACGATTGATTCGTTGAGCGAGCATGCGAAGCTGGAATTCATCAAGGTAGGCAGTACCCAGGCCATACAATGCTCTAGCGCTGATTTAAACATTATAGGAGATTGGATTTACTCATATGCGTATCCTTGAAGGTGTTCAAACCCTCCTCCAACTATCCGGTTGCGTGGCTCGTCTTTCTAAGATCAACATGAAACCCCAGGCTTTCGTCATTCCGTCGGGAAAATAATGTCAGAATGAGGCGTGGTTCACTGTCTTGCATTTAGCATGGTGTTTGGCGTCCAATTTCATCGCATATAATGTTTCCGTTAGGGGGGAAGCAGCCAGCATGCTTTGGCTTTCAGCACAGAATAGGGAAGTTCTGAACTGAACGGTTTAGTCAAGGAGCCAGAGGCTATTTGTCTGTGGAAGATGGAAATAGCTGCAGCGATAATAGAACTTGTTCTCTATCTCACTCCTGATGACAAGCATCATGCATATTATACTACTGTGTCCGTATAGCGAAAAGAAAGAATGACAGTGTCACCACCAAATCTAGCAGAATCGCCTCCCATGTTCCCTATATCGATAGCCTCATCGCGTCCCTCTTCTCTCACGAAATACTGACCGAATCACCGGATTCCGACCCGGGACAACATGATGACCACCACTCCACCTCCGCTTCCTCGTCATTGTACAACCCTCTCTGGCCGGATAGCGCGACATAAAAATCGTACTCCTCTCAAAATCCCACTTCGCGTCCAAATACGTATTCTTCTCGATTATCCACAAATTCCTGCCTTTGTCCAGCCAGCCGTCCGCGAGTTCTTTGGAGTGCTCGAGATTGTCCCTCCATCTTCCCTGAGGATCCTCCCACCAAGAGTTCGCCTGCCGCCTCATCTGATCCTCAACATATCTTTTACAACGCTTAACGCTCTGCTTATGCAAGCACTCGAATTCCTACTCCAGTCTAGCCAGGCGTTGCGTCTCGGTTTGTGGGGGACTAAATGGTGCTCGATACGGGAACAAGCGGCCTACTTCTCGCCCGGTTATGTGGACTGGGATGGCATATGTCCTAAAGGGGTTTTGTCGCTCGAGCCATTCTTGGGCTTGGAGGTATTGCTCTTCGAGGATGTCTTCGTGTCTGTGTGTGGGATCCCAGTATAGGAAGGTTCGGGATCGGAGGCGGAGGTTTCGGGACATTGTTTGCTTAAAGAGAGGTATGAATGGTGTGGATGGTGTGGGTAGATTTGGATAGATGGTTGGTGGCTGGTGGATAAGGCTATTAGCGAACGATGGGATGTGGTTCAGATAGTTAAGGATGGTCTGTGTTGAGAGATGTGTCGGTCTTCTCGAGTGCTGAGGGTAACCTCAATAACTGGCCTGCAGGTAGGCTAGCATTTGGGTGCCTTCCGACATTGCCTTATCAAGGAAGCTGCCCTGTCGGTTTTCATGTAAACAGTGAAGGAAAGATAAAACCCTCTGTCTGAAACGAATCGATAACAATAGTATAACATTGTACGTGATACTGTACTATGAAATTAGGTAAGCTATAGGTAAAAGACTTCTATTATTCGTAGCGAAAGAAGAATATCATCTAGAAGTTGATTTTGAACCTCGAAAAGGCATTTTGAAAAATCCCCGGAGTTGATGGATATGGTTCGAAGAACAGAAAGAGCAGAAAGGTCGGCGCAGGTACGGCTGGGRAAAAAATGGAAGAAACTATCTCAACAGACCTTTATTCACTCAGCTTAATTCCAATAACGCCTACTGAACGGTTTGGGTGTTTTTATTGCTCACCTCCGGCTTCACTTCCGTCTTTACTGGCTCTTGAGTCCTTTCCTCTTGATTGTCCTTCTTGGATAGATGCTTTCCGATGTATCCCCTCTCCCCCCATAGGTGAAAAGGATCAAAGAAACCTCGAACGAATCCACGCTTCTTTGCCTTATTCTCAGCTCTTAAGCGTGCTAGATCATCATCGTTCATATCCCAAAATTGCGTATTCTTGTCTTTTCCTGTAATCATTCCCCAGACATCGAATGGATCGAAGACAGTCACTGGCCATGGCCTGTCATCAACCCACCCGGGACCCCGCCGTTCAGTGACTCCATCACGATCAAGGAAGACTGAGTTCGAGCGTGGTAGCCTCTTTCCGGGATGGAAGACGTTTAGGAGGACTGTATTCAGGAGCATGATTATAGCTTCGAAGACCCAAAAAAATACTTCGTTCTTGTAGATTGCGCTATCCCAGCCCATTATATACTCGACCAGTCGATAGATGCATCGAATCGTGACGATGGCAGCGCTGACATATAGCACATATAGGACGGTTTTCAAGTCTTTGCTCAAGAGATTTGTCTTCTCCGCCCGATACTGAAATTGCACTGCGATGATGGCAAACGCGCCGAATAGGGCTGCTTGGAGACATAAAGATGCGGTAACGAGGTTCGCTCCAAGCTGGCGCTGTGCTTCAGTCTATGTAATTATTGTATGGTCAGTAAAAGCTTTAAGTTCACGACTATTCGTCTTTTAGCTTGGGTATATTTACCATATCCGAATTTGCCATTCGCCATGCTCCTTGACCAATCAATATCTCACACACGGCATCCAGGCCAATGAAAGTAGTAGCCACTCGGCCAGGATGGAGTGGTGCTAGATAGGGTATATAGTACAAGATACGAGATAGGATGAAGTAGTTGATGAGCGCATAGACCGGTGGCCCCGACATAATGAGGACTGTAGACGCGATAAGGTACGTCAAGTTATCCTTGTGATATGCACCCGTTTCGCGTATAGCGAAACCAGCAATCATGAGCGCAGCAGCCCATGGTAGCAAAAGTGTCGTGCGCCATGAATGATATTTTCTTCACTGTGTAAGTTGAGATATGAAGATGTGGTTCACGTGAATCTTACATGGTCTGCCATGCGTGAACGCACCCCGAAATAAAGAATAAGACGATGAAAACGATGGGAGCGGCTTTATTTGGCGCGTAGTACCAGATACTACCGGGTGCTTGGAGTCGTTAACGCGTGATCAAGAGACAATTTGGTGTAAAGGCGTACAATAATCTCCCATTCCCATATTGGCTAGAAACAGCTGAGTATACCAACGTAAGGCGAGCCGCAAATTGCTGACAAGGGTTCTGCAGAGTGTTGCTTGTTTGCAGACGAGAATTCATGAAGAAGAGCTACTTCTATATATGAGAGACTACACGAGGCAAGGCTAACAAGAAACAATGGGCTGCTGTACAAATGTTCAACCGTCAAAAGCCATCCTGAGGCTGTGTCCTTATATTTTGATCAAAGAGCAATTCTGATATTCAGGTAAAGGCTGAAACGGCCTCATTATAATTTTGTCTAGAAGTTGTAGAACCACCAATGCGAGCAATGCGAGGACTCTGGTAGGCAAAACATTCGTTTTGAGGGATGCGCAAGGCTGAATTGCCATCGCATACCTGCGATCATTCCCGTAGCTGCAAGCCATCAAATGGTCGGACATTCATGGCCTGTGGCCGATGAGCAATCAGAGGGAAGAATAAGGGGGGCGAGGGGCTTGTGGCTGCTCAGCGGACCTCTTGAAGCCATGGACGAGGCGAGGCTCACCACAAGGCTGTTGCCGTGAGCCGTCGGGTGATGGAGATAAGATGACACTATTACAAGGCTAGCAGTGGCTACAGGGGTGAGGCGAGGCCAAGAAGGCTAGTCCTGGAACAGACTGGTGGGGAATCGGACCTCCTTAGACCGCATTCTCGGCCACGTGCCAACCCCATTCCACAACCATATCAACCCATACGAGGTTTAATAGCTGTCATCTACGGCCCATCCATAGCCTCCTTGGGGTCAGTACAGCACCCTTGTTTACGATCGTGGCTGGAAATGGTCTGCAAGGGTTGGGTGCAGACGCGGATTCACGGCAGAGACCATTCGAGCTTACTGTAATGGATGCTTCATCGAGTTCAAAGGTCGCAGGTCTGTTATGCCACAATCGAATGTGAGTTATTTACCGCTAAAACCTTTTGCAGTCGAATACCATGATCCATCTGGCTTGTTTCCACTAGTGCAGGAGCAGTTAACATCACGTTTTCCTCTTCGCAATCTACATTGGAAATCCCCGACGCGACCCCTGAGGTCTATCGACTCGCTGCATGTGGACTTGGTTCCGAGTAATGAATCCGTGCACATTTCTGGAGTTACTTCCCCAGGTCTGGTCCCACCTGATGGATCCCAAGGTTCAATCTCAGGATCTACAAGTACAGAACTCGTTAGGCCTGCCTCAAAGGAACGGCGCCACCAAATTCCCGGTCTTCGACAAACTCCGTATCTCAAACTCTACCTGCTGCGGTGTGATGACTCAGATACCTACAAGTCTACTGCTCGAAAGCAACTAAGGGAATGGATAAAGACACATACGCCCCCCTCCCAGAGCAGCTCTTCCTCCAGCTCGCCGGACAACCATGATGCCTTCGAGTGGATGATTCTGCATGTCGTCTTGCCTGATACGCCTGCCGCTAGCCAACCACGTGGATCGGCCTCCTCCTCTACTAGCACGGGCGAGAAGGAGAAATCGAGCTCATCACGATGGACTAGAGGAACAACCACCCTCCTTGAGAAAATTCGGGCCGACTTCAATGTTTCCTCAAAATCAGCTCCAGACCGGGTCGCTCAGGTGAGACTGCAGAAGGATGGTCTGCCGCCTCATATGGTGCCCACAAACACCAATGTAACGAGTCCTCCGATTAGTGAGAGTCCCCAAGAGCAGGAGAGGGTGTGGAACGACGTCATCATCAGATTCAAGACCTTGATCCTCTCTTCTTTTGACTTCAGAGTCAGTCAATACGAAGAAGACATAAGGGAGAAAGAGTCACAACGGGTCCTTCCAGGCTGGAATTTCTGTACCTTCTTCATTCTCAAAGAGGGACTCGCGAGAGGCTTCGAGAGTGTTGGGCTAGTTGAGGATGCTCTGTTAGGATACGATGAACTTTCTGTAGGCCTAGACTCTGTCATACGCGACCAATCGAGCGAGGGCAATGAAAGCCAAGGAGGAGTAATCTTGAGCTACTCCGAAGACCTTCACAAACAGGCCTCAGATATATTGAAACGGTCGCAGAAGGGAGATGGCGGACGTAAAGAGCCACAACCACATATCCACGACGCAAAACCGATCAGTTCTCAAAAAAAGAACTATCGGGATCTTATCCTCTCCAACAATATCTCTGTCTTTGATTTCCGATGTTATATATTTGCGCGGCAAATGTCACTACTCCTGCGCTTGGGGAATGCCCATTCTGCAAAGGCTGATCTTGCTGCAAAATTACAACCACGGCCAAATGCGAGTGCCTTTCAACGCTCCGTGGATGACGTTAGTGTAGGCACAAAGCTTGCAGCGCGCCCCGATGAATCAGAAGACCTACTATCGCTAGCAGAGCTCTGCTCGCGGGCACTCAGCTTTATTACCTTTGCAGGGCGACTTTTCAAAGATGATCTACTCAATGGGTGAGAGGCTTCGTGTGTACAAAATGATAGTCAGACATTGCCAGCTAACAATTTGATAGAGCCAATGCACATGATACAAGATTTCCAGATCGGTTGGTTGACAATTTAACACAATCGTGGACCTTTGCAGCACTGCAGCAAGTCCTGGATGAAACAGCAACTTCATCTCTCCCAATCTCAAAATTTGTAAAAGATGCTACTACAGGTTCATCTGGGAAAATGCCATCGTTTGGGGCCCATAGCACAGAACAGAAACTCAGCTTTGCAGAGCCAAAGACAATGATTCATCCTACCAGGTCATCGTCGCTCAATCATGGTCGTCCATCGTCCGCAGAGCCTGCATACGCTGCTGCGACTGGCCAAGTTGTCTTTGCAAATGGTCAATATCAAGATAGGCCGGCACCTGGCCAGAACAATACTACGGCATCAGTCAAATCGGGAATGCAAGAATTAGCAGGGACCAGAGCCCAGCTCCATGTTGTACAAAGACGTATCTTGGAGCACATTGGTAAAGCACTTGGGTGGAACATTGGATGGGCTACGCTGTTATCGGAACTTTCTCAGAAGGAGTCAATGACCGAGGTGGATCTCAACGGGAATGCTAGCTCTGATGAGGACAGTGCTCCCGTTAAAGAAACCCTTACAGTTACCACTCCCACCGTTGGCCTATCTGCTGCCGCCATTGTTAATGCTGTATCTTCCATCGAGCAATTCCGTCAAGACTACGAGGTATGCATGATACTTACTCTTGATTCTTCTACTAATGATGCGCACAGGCAATAAGTGATCTTATTGTAAAGCATTACATGGCTGCCGGACAGGTAAAAGCTGGGGAGAGCATACTTGGAGATCTTGCGGCACTAAGATTGTACGTGGAAACACTCAATGCGATTGATTGTCAAGTTAACTCTCAGATTAGTGAGCTAGGTGATTATGCAGCAGCAGCAATGTACTTCGGACGTATGGCTTCGCTGTTTGCTGAAAGCAGATGGAATACTGTTGAGACTGCTATGCTCAGAATGCACGCACAGTGCCTCAAAAAACTGAACAGGAAGGACGAATATGCCCGCACTTTACTGGACCTCTTGGCGAAATCTGCAACAAACAGGAAATCCATCTACGCCTCTAAACGAAATAGCGCAATAGTAGCACCTAAGTTGACCAAAGAATGGTTGGATGATGATAATGTGGACACGTCGGGCGTCTTCACTGAGGTCCTGGAGTTTTCGAACCAACTACCATACGATATGACTGTTCCGATGGGAAAGTACTTTGGCGATATCTCTGTTGAGCCGTATGTGCGCCACTTTGACGATAAAGATGGCTTTCAGCTTCGACTTCAATTCAGGCACGTTCTTGAAGACGACATCGAGGTCCGCAGCGCCAAGGTACATCTGACGAGTACTGGAACTGCGCAAGGAAAAGACATTTGGCTCGAGAATTCCGACAGTGTAGAGGTGCGCCAGGGTATGTGCCGCATATGGCTGAGCTCAAATGTAAGTTGGTACGGGATATATGCACGCTTTGCTGACCCTATGTAGGCCAATGCCACAGGAACGTACATCGCCGACAGGATAACTATAGCATCAGATCGGATTGTTTTTACTCACGAGCCCGTCACCAAGATCGAACCTATGAATGCTCTCGGTATTACTACGTCAGTTCCCGCAGTGGCGACGAAGTCCTCACGAAAATCCCGAATTCTCTGTTTCCCCCGAAAAGAAGCCTTTCAGGCGAAAGTATACTTGTCGCGTTTCATCCACATTGATCGTCAAAGATCAATTGAGATCGAGTGCTTGTCAGGTTGGAATGACATAGAGCGTGCAGAGATTCGCTTACGATCAGCGTCTGCTGGATTGAGACTGCGAACTGCAAATGTCACTGCCACGTCTGGTGAAGCAACCGTCAAAGACAAGCCAAATCCAGGAGTATTCAGCATCTCGGGCATGGCAGCGAGCACATCAGCCACTTTCCAGGTACCCTACGAGCTCGAAGCCTTATTGCCCGAACTCTTCATAAAGATCGAGGTCGACTACTTTACTGAGAAAGGCCAATTTCAGTACCACTCTTCATTTACAATACCTGTGGAGCTACCCTTGGATGTGAATGTGCACGACCACTTCAAGAACGAGTCTCTTTACTCCAAGTTTAACATCAAGACCGCAAATCATATTCCTCTTCAAATACTTAACGTTGATCTCGAAGGATCGGAAGATTTCGAAGTTTATACACCAAGCTATCCGAAAGCCTCAACCCACGTTTTCCCCAAGCAGCCGCTATCTGTAACATATAGGATCACAAAGAAAGGTGTTCAGGCCATGAAGCGCAGACAAAGCCGACCTACCATTTCTGGGAGCTTGGCCTTGTCAGTTGAATATAGATGTTTAGATGAGGACGTATTGGATCGTCTTAGCAAGTTGTTCACCACTGCGGTCGAGAACAGTAAGGTGCACCGACTTGCGAGGATTCTGGTTGAAACTTTCGCCGATCGCCTTGAGCATCGGATACTTCCAGGCCAGTTTGAAAAGATTGCACTGTTGGAAAAAGTTGACTTGGGGACTTTTGATGACATGGGTTGGTCGGAATGTATCGATTCTCTTCCGCACATTATACGGGAGGACACTCTCAAATGGTTACAATCTTGGCACGAGGTAAGGTCTAACATCGGCGTTCATCAGCTCAGAATAGCTAACCTTGAAAAGGACCACCGAACTATTCTTCTAACATCCACTGCTGGCTCAACATCTCCGACACCCGGATCGGCGCCACCGTCCCCGCGGCCTTCCCGTCGCATTATCATAACCGTGGCTATTCCCCAAACTCATATTCTTCACACAGCGTCATTGTCCGTAGACTCACGTGGAGAGACGCCGCCCTCTTTGACGACGATCGCTACTACAGGACAACCACTAGCATCTGAATTGCGCATCAAGCATACTCGAGTCTGGGGTTCACCAGAGAGCCTGACCACTGCGGCCAACATTTCAAGTCCGGATGATCCTATCGAGTTCATTTATAGCATTGACGCAAACCCAGAGATGTGGCTAATAGCAGGGCAGCGGCGTGCACACTTTACCGCGAAAGAAGGCGAAGTGCATACGGCTCCAATCATGCTGATACCTCTAAAAGCTGGCAATGCTTTACTTCCTAATGTGGACATCAGGCCGAGGATACAACCTAAGCCAGAGCAAAAGGAGGAAACCGAACCATTGAATTGCGAAACGGATTACCTCAGCTATGGTGAGTGCGTAATGGTGGTCCCGGATGTACGATCCAGTACTGTTGGAATTGGGGAGATAGGATCACCCAGGAGCACGGTGTGGCTTGAGTCGGTTGGGCGGTAGGTAATGTATTTATAGATGATGCTTGATTGCATCTGTATAGATTGTCTTGTATGGAACCAACTGTGATTGTGGCGATGTGTAGTAGTGATGAGTTCAGCCGTTTACCATGCGAAGCTCAATAACAACAATAAAAGGGTCCATGGTTCGTCCAATTGGACCGCCAAGAGCAGGAGCGGGAGCGCCTCAGCACGGGGCAGCGCGTTGGCTGCAGTAGTTGCGCTACTTTTAAACCTCCCCCACGCCCCGGCGCGACCGCCAAGTCAAACATCCAAACATTCCCTACCCCGTTACGAGTCCAGCATTCCACCTCCGACATCACATCACCACGTTGGCATTCCACGCCTCACAAAACCGGAGAGCCCCAAAGCTCCGGTTCCCTTCTTTGATTAGGCGTTCATAATTTCGATTCCTGCGGCTAATCATGGAGACACAGACACCCGCCCCTCGCGTCTCCAAATTCAAGGAGGGCTCCATGAGTTCCACCACCAGCATCCACCCTCCACCTGATTCATTCTGGATGGAGCTGGGCATAGATGATCTCATCGAGAAGTGTAACGCTGAATCGGCAGCACCCCCAAAGTCGGCCGCTGCAAGGGGAATTGCCGCTCCCGCTCCCAACATCTCGGCCCCCGCCCAGGTGCTCTCCACTCCCTCCTCGGAGGGTATATTTGGTCGCTTCTCGCGTGCTGCACAATCTCTATGGAGGGGAACTGCTTTTTCTGGTTTGGGGAAAAGGAAGGAGAGGGAGGGTGACAATCTGAGGGATGTAAGAGACGATAGGAAGAGAGAGGCAGAACGAGCTTATGCGCAGGCGAAGGAGCTGGGGCTCCTGCCCACTCCCAAGGTTTTCACACGGCCTCATGCGAGGCCACGCTCCTCTGGTGAGTACCTTGCTGATATCCCAAGATATGCCGATCGCCGACTAACACATGACTACATAGCTACCAACAAAGTGACTACCTCCACTCCTAGAGAATCTCCTGCAGGAACGCCTACCCTCCGGCCCTCAACCAGCAAGAAGGACATGCACAAGCAGCAAAAACTCTCCAAAAGAGTGTCAGATCTTGAGCACAAACTTGCGGAAGCCCGCAAAGAGCTTTCCAAAGCTCTCGGCGACGAAGTCCCTCCTGTTCCTGCTCTGCCAGCAACGCCAATACTCTCACCTACTCCCACCACCTCAATGAGCCAGGATGAGCTCCCCACACCGGTGCAAGTTGCAGAACCATCACAAAAAGCCAGCAAAATCACCAAGAAGCGCAAGGCCAATATCAATGACGATGACGTTGCCTACAAGCCAGTTCCTACAGATAGCGACTATGATAGCGACTATGTCAGTGAGAAGGACCATAAGAAAACTCGATCCACTAAAACTTCAGCAAAACCCACCAGGTCAAACACAAACAAGAGGAGGAAGGCAAGCGGTAGGCTCACGAAGAAGAGAAGCAACGTGACGAATGAGGAGCCAGTCACCGTTATCCCAGATGGTGTATCTGTTCCCCCCATCCCAACCATTCCAAATGGTGTGGCAGGGAAAAGGACAGCAGTCAGTGACGATGGGTTTGGTGGACTCGGCCATGAGATCTTCTGATCGTCGCCCTATTGCTCTTTCCTCAGTTGCAAGTCCTTTTGAGTAACTCGGAAAACCTCACCACACCGAGACATTTCCTACAGACTACCCAGCCTCTAAAGCATACCGCCCAATTTGTTTTCCTTCCGTACTGATTTATCCAGCGTTTCTCAGCGGCATGCATTCCATGGGCATATTTACAGATTGAGCATCCGTCGGGCGAGTTTCCTAAGGGATCTCGGACTAGTCTCCTTATAGTTTACTGTTAGGCGTCTGCATGTTCTGGATTGGGATTACGACCCGCCTACGAGTTTACGAATATTTGACGATCCAAAGTCATAGGTATAATGCTTGAATTGGGATCCTGGCGTTCTCATTCAATCTTTTTTTTTGGCTCTTGATTGAATTCTTGTAATTTTGGCTTTTCGGATGGTCATGGAGAGGTTTCTTTCCTTGGTTGATCATTCTTCTCGCACTTTAGGACCTTAATAATAAGATCCTGAATGCTTTGCATAAGCTTCAAGCATGCCTATGGGACATACGTGCAAATGATCTGATACCTCTCTTAGAGACCAAATAATGGCATTGTCAATGTTCACTTCGCGGCACATGAGAACTTTTGCGCCGCTAAACATTGTTTCCACAATCATAGTCATCTCATTTCTGAGCGTGGATTCTATATTGTTATTATTGACGATTTCCTGATTCTAGCTCTGAAATACGCACGTATACTGTTCTTATAGGGCACCCCTCTATCTCTTGAGATTCTTATATACGGTGAGAGCATATGGCATCTGCAGTAATAGGTATCTATTCAATTCCCCATAATCTGACGCCTACATGCAAATGTCCAAGATAGATGGATGGCCAAAATGGCCAAAATGGATGGATGTCCAAGATGGTAGTTCAATTTTGATTGCGTATGCTAAGGATGAGGAAGCATGAATGCTAGGAAAGCAAATATCGTAGACTAGTTCTCTTTTTTCAGAACTAGGATGTTGACATGTCGAAACAAAAGAAAGGGTATCTGACTCCAAACCAAATCCCGCCAAGCCCAACAAAAGTAAAAGGGGGAAAAAAAATAGTAAAAGAACTTCCAAAGGCCGCCGATGATGATGATGATGTAGACGCCTGTTACGTCCTGTCCCGTGAGAGAAAAAAAGCCAGTCTGTAAGTTCCCGCATAAGAAGAAGAAGCGTTTCCTTGTGTGGGAAGGGGAAAGGAAATCTACTTGGGCAGTCTAAGTATCTCGTCTTTCCCCCCTTGGATCCCATTCCCAAGCATATAAGTCCCCTCCTTTGCAAAATGTCGACTACTACTATGCCAACACGGCAGACTCTCCGGATCCTCGTCTTCATTCTTACAACCCCGTCTACAACCTCCACCCTGACGCCACGAGGTTCCCGACCACTTCATGCACCGCGCATACTCTGCGCATCTACCCAAGCGGCGCTTCTTGGCCAGGCTGAACTCGTTGAGGATGCGGCGATCCAGCATGCGGCGCAGGGTGATTGTGGATTTTGCGCAGAAATCTGGGATGGAGAGGTGGTGCATTGCTGAGGCGGTAGTTTCTAGGGATTCGAGTGTGTAGAGGAGTTCTTCTTCTTCTGAGAGCCAGCTTCGGGTTTGTTGGTGGTTGTGCTGGGATGTGCTGGATTTGGGTTTGAGTAACCTTCTTCTGTTCTCGGGGTTTTTATCGGTGGAGGTGGAAGATGAGGGGTCGGAGGAGGCGGGAAGTGGTGTAAGTGCTTGTACGAGCATTTCGTCTAAGTCCTCGAATGTTGTGAAGTTGTTGAGTTCCCATTCCAACACCTCGCGGTCGCAGTCTGACATTCCCGAGAAGACGAGGTCTTTCAGTTCGATGAGGAGTTCGAAAATCATGCGCTGTGGTACGGGTTGCTGATCGAAAAGTGTCTGGATAGGGGGTAGGAACTTCCGTGCGATCTCGCCTCCTGTGTAGAGGTTTTTCCCGCGGGCGAAAGGTGCGTTGTCCGCCATCTGGAGCTCGATCTTGGACATTTGGCGGGAGAGACCGGCAGCGATGTGGCGAACTTGTATTAGGGGGTTGTGCGAAAGTGACGTCTGTAATCCGTCTGGAAGTTCTATACAGCTGGTCAGTCTATGCAAGAGGTCTTGCGAATGCTAGAGGTCCTTCGCACCTGTAAAGGCGACCTCGCCCGCCAGTACAACCAAAGCCTCCGCAAGTTCCTTCTCTTTCTCTCTCAACTCTCTCTTCTGTGCCTGCATACTCCTCCAGGGTACCACGAACCCGATGCTCTTCCCATTACTCCCAACTGCGTCCACGGTCCTCCCGCCGTCTATCCCTCTCCGCCCACCCACATCTCTCTCGTCCACCGACTCTACAGCCGCACCCTTTCCTACTTTATCTCCAAATCTCCGTGTGCGGTCGTCGTGCGGTAGTTGGAACGTGAGCAACAAATCATTGTTATCGCGGTTATTCCGTAGATTCCTCCAGACATTCAAGACGGCGTTGGTTGAAAATAAATGTTGATACGGCGACATAATTTCTATACTTTCGGAGGGGACGAACGGGGCTTCACATCGCGAAATCGAGAATACGGCGGCTTGAAAAGAAAGGCTGGTGAAAGCCTGCTTGCGGTTGCGGTCACAGGGAATGGTGATGCGGGGCGGACAGGGCGGACAGGGCGGCATGAGGTGCAGATTGTCTTGTTGTTCTTTTGCCGAATACGGGCAAGGGTTGGCTTGGGCACACGTGGGGACGTGCAGGTGGCTGATCTACATGGGATTGCATTTATCACCATCTGATATGAAGGGCAGTCCGTTTGGAGTTGCAGGCCTTGAGACCCGTCACAATTCTTCTCTTTCAAGATTTCAATCCTCACCCGCTCATTGGATTCAATGCACCTAGTTCAACGGACTTTAACTTTTATTTCTTCCGAGATATGGGTAGCTCGGGGTGGAAAATAATGGAGATGAGAGAGAGAGCAAATTCAACCAAATCCGTCTACTTGGGTAGCCAACTTACTCCGGCCAGACTTCAAAGTGTATGGTACATGCGAGACTTCGGACGTCTTTGAACCAGTCCAACGCTCCAATTACTATGAAGCAAGAAATACCAAACTCTTGGTATACGTTTACGCCAAAGAACACCTAAGTATGCTGCGCTCATCTATGAAATGACGGCTACTAGTCCCGTTCTTCTCCTCATCCGTCTATATCAATCCTGCCAGGCCATTTGATGCGTACGCCATGGGCTTAATATTTGGATGCGGCACTGCCTCGAACTGGGTGTAATTCAGCTTGTAATCCGGTCCAATCTTAATAAAGGCGCCCTTATTTCCAGTGCTGTCACAGTAATGTGGTGCTGAAAATACGGTGATACAACGCCCGTCGTGCTCCACTTCGTATCCCTCCATCCGAACTTCGTGAGAGCGGATGATTGCCTCCAAGTTATTCGTTTCACAGAATCGTTTGGTCACATCCGGGCCAAATTGGAGTCCCACGCCGCGCTTGGAAGGGCCACGGCCCGGAGCGGTTTGTGGATCGGTCCACAGCATTTCCATCATTAATCCAGACTGTCCAGGCTGGCGCTGTTTGAAACGATCGAGCTTTCGAATGTCGTCTAAAGTAATCTTATCGTCCGAGAACAGACCACCGTGCAGAACGAAATACTTCTTTCCAATCAGATTCGCCAGAGGAAGGGCTGAGAATGACTCGGAGAATAGTTTGAATACACGTTCGGTATACTTTGCGCGGCACTCGCCTTCAAATCCATACATGCGGTTCATATCGTCAGTCTCATGATTACCTCTGTTGAGGAAGAATTTGTCAGGATACAGCCACTTATATGCATATAGCGTAAGGGCGATTTCTGTAGACCAGGAGCCACGGTCGACAAAGTCACCGTTAAAGAGGAACGAATGTTTCTCTGATGGTTTGCCGGCAAGACGGAAGATTTCCATGAGATCGAAGAATTGTCCTAAGCAAAGTCAGCAAACATGAGATCAAAATGGGTTCGCCACCCGACTAAGGCGGACATTGGTGAGACTTACCATGCGTATCTCCACAGACAGTGATTTCATGGCCCTCTTCCACATCGAACTCAACCATTGTAGGTTCCTTCTTAACAAGCTCCATGACCGTTATGATGATTTGGAAGACATATTTTTTGGCTATCTTCTTTCCGTCTTTGAACCTCTGGATCATGTCTTCAATAAATTCAAGGGTCATTTCCTTCTCTAATTTGACTCCGTCGTAATTCGCATCTACGACCATGGAATCCAGATCCAGCCCTTCTGCTGCGGAAGGCGCATCTTCGACCTCAATTGCTTTTAAAAAGGCGTCTCGCTTGACAATCTTCTCGCACTCGGCCATGCGCAACTTGGCGGTAGCATCATTAGGAGCCTTCTTGACGACAAGCTTCCAATCGCGGAGGGCTTCTCGATGGTGTAAGATGGCGGTATTCGCAGAGGCGCGGCGGTAGTATGCCTATCAGAATGGTCAGCGCTCCCCGCTGCTGCCTACTAAGACGGCCTTGCCGTACCTTTACATTGTTGGGATCGAGTTCAATCGCCTTGTCTGCATCGTGAATAGATAGGCCGTATGCCTCAAGCTTGATATTGGCCTATTTTGCGGCGTTAGTCTGAGGTCGCGTGCGGGTCGAAGGAGCCTGACTTGAGCACGGTTTGTGTAAAAGGACGGCTCCTTGTCATATTTCGCTATAGCCTGGGTATAGAAATCAACGGCAGTAGGCCAGTCTTGCTTCTTGAAGGCGTCGTTTCCCTTGTTTTTGAGCTGGGTAGCTTCTTCCTGTGGCGTAGCCATGATTGCGTTGGTTTGACGAGGGTCGCGGGAAGGACTGTTTGACGTCAATGAGGCGGGTTTGGGGGGGTAAGCGACGAGGCGCGGGTGCAAACGCAGGCACCTACGGAGCGCGGGGCTCAGTGCAAACGGAGGAGTAAACAAACAAGTGAGGGAGTAAAAAGGAGCGAAACGTCGACCTTAACAACACAACACGATCTTGTGAAGTTCAAGGCACGACTGCGGACAACCAAAAAGTTAGTTTTCCGCCTCCCCACGCACACGCACAATCCAACAAGGCTGACCTTGACCTGGCCCCGAACCGTACAAGTTCCCCGTCCACACCGCCCGTTCTTCCCAACCAACCGCGACCCCGGTTTGCGTTGGATCTGCGCCCGCGGCAGAATTCCAGCCCGTGTCAGTCAGGGAGCCAACCATGGTCCGCAAGCGAGGCATCGCGTCTGTCAAGAAGAAGAAGAAGCCAAAGCCTATCTTCATTCTCCAATCCGAATCTGACTCTGACCACGGCGACGGCCGCGACACTGACAGTCAAGAGAACTCAAACGGCGGTCCAACCACGAGCAGTGTTGTTCAGCATCAACCAGCAGAAGTCCAGCAAGAGCAGGCGTCTTCAACTGTATTCACCCACGAGCAGACTACCCAAGGGCCTCAACAGACCACTCTTCACGAGGGCAACAAGACTCCGACCGATCTCGTCCGCCTTCTGTTTCCAGTCACGAGCGACACCGGTCCAAATAGCGACGTCCGAGACTCCATCGAGGAAGGCCCAGCTACAGTTCCAGCCGTTGGAGAAATCGGCGCCACGGTAGAGCTTGTTCAGAGTCCAGAGTAAGTAACCCCAACAAACCACCCTTTGTACTGCAGACAATCGCTGATTCAGCCAAATAGGCCCCTAGATAAAGAGAGCGAAGACGACCAAGACCTCACCGCTCAGACTTCAGCTCTTCGCGATCGTGCCAACTCTCCCACAACTCTCACTAACATCGACCCGCGAGCCAGCGTCATCCCCAAACGCAAGCGCACCAAAGCAAACACTCTCCATATCAAGAACAGCAACCCGCTTCCCTCTCCAAACACAGCTGCCAAGATGTCCTTCATCCCGACTTCCCAGCAACGCCACATGCGCGCCTGCATGGTCTGCTCCATTGTCCGCACCTTCACTCAGTTCATGCAACAAGGATGCCCCAACTGCGACTCCTTCCTCGAACTCGTAGGGAACTCTGAAGCGATCCAGGACTGCACATCTCAAGTCTTCGAAGGTCTTCTCACGGTCAGCAATACAAGTCGTAGCTGGGTCGCCAGATATCAGCGGCTCGAGGGCTATGTCCCGGGTGTCTACGCCATCCAAGTCGAAGGGGTCCTCCCCGAAGATGCAATCGTAGCCGTCGAAAATGCTGGCGTACAGTATATTCCTCGTGATGGAAGTGTAAGCGAGGCGCTCCCAACCTCAGGAGAGTGATTTAAAATACTTAACAATTAGGAACGCAAGGAGAAAGATGAGCAAGGCGATAATCAGCCAACGAGCGCATTGCCCTTTCCCTTGGGTTAGAGATGAATACGCACTTCTTCAGCGACGGAGTTTTTCGGCATGGGAAAAGGGTAGTCCGGTGTTTCGGTACGGTGCATAGCACGCTTCGGATTCCTGGAGTGAGTAAGATCCACATGGTTGGGAGGTGATAGAGAGGGGGACAGCCATTTGCTTGGATTGGCATACTTTGTCTGTCTGTTTTGTCTAGCCACCGTTTCCGTTTCTCACTTCGCTCGAAGAGAGGAAAGAAACCTGTCGAGATACTCTAGCAATGAATCAAAACATATCAACATTCAAACCTAAATAGTCAAGTGTACATTGAGTGACGACACATATGATCAAGACACCACCTCATCTATTCCCTAATTCACAAAAGACAAGACTCATTATTGAAAAATATTCGGCATTCATTCTTTTTTCCTCTCTTATGTCATCTAGTCTCATCTCATAAGCCAGAATATATATGTTGTAGTTAATGCGGGTATACATTGATCATCCCAGACAAAAGTAGTAAGTATTCGCAATTAGCAAGATCCCAAACCCATGAGAACCCCCAAAAACCCAAAAAGTAAAGATAAAAAGTGAAAAAGGCGCCGCTCCAATGCACCCAAACCCCAGAATAATACTTCAATAAAGAGAGAGTCGTGATAGAGGGAAAGAAGACTTGCTAGCTGTGCTGTGCTGTGCTGTGTTGTGGATGGATGGAAGGAAGGAGGGATAGATGTGGGAAGAATCCATATGCTGATAGTTGCAGTGATACTTCCTTACTCACTCCTCGATAACACGCGGACTTGCTTTTCTCATCTTTTCTTTTTCTTTTCTGCACGCGGTGATTACGCGACATCAGACGGAATTCGATCTATGCTCATATCCAGAGTAGGACTCCAACGACCAGCGCTACGACGCCTACCAAGTTTCTTCTGTTCATGCGTAAAGAACCGGCTGCGCCTCTGATGGGATTCAGTTCCACAACCGCACCGGGGAAGTTGCATTTCAGTATATGCTTTTCATTCAAGTCCCTCTTGCCGTAACTCAGGAGGCGGGGTTTCTCGTTCGGGCACGAGAATTGAAGTTGCGCGGGACAGCTCCTGACGATGTCGAAGCACAGGTCTTCGCATGGTAATAATTCCTTGTAAGGGCCGGGCTTGATTTCAGAGTCGATCAGCGGGTTCCGGGATTTGGAGAAGGCGAAGCGGTCTCGTCTCGTTTCGTTGAATTCTTTCGTCTTGTTATTCTCCACGATGCTGGCGAGGGAGCCGTTTTGAAAGGCGGCGTTGATGTTGCGTTCCCTGAGCCAAGGCTCGGTTGCACTGAAGTCTTCACAGCGTGGCATCAAGACCGAGCAGAGCCAGTCTTTGTAGTCGCGTGCACAGTCGTCGCAGGTCCGGGCGAGAGAGTATTGCGCTGTACCCGTTGTATTACACGCCACTTGAGATAGCGATCTATTGAAATTTTCGAAGTACTTTTTGGCGTCGTCATCGTAGAGTTTTTTCAGGCGGTTGGTATCGCCTTTGAATGTTCTATTTGAAGGAACGGCGTATGCTGTGTCAGAGCAGAATTCCAAGTCGAAAATTACTTGACAGGAGTCCTCTGTGTAAGTGTTAGTACAATACGAGGGGATCGAGCTATGGATCAAAGAAAAACCAACGTACCCTGCTTAGTCGTCCACTCGAACTGCTTCCAGACCAATCCTCCAGCGCCCATAGGTGGGTAATCTTGAAGAGTTAGGCCATCTGTAGCTGCCTGTCCATCCATGACCAAATATCCGACATATGTCGTGCTCGCGTTGAGACCCTGGATATGGAACTGGCCTTTTGGCATGCCTCCAACATACTTATCTGTCATGGATGATGTGACTTTCATCTCGGTAGAATTATTGGCCGTTGAGTTGAATGAGTTCTTCAGCCCACAAAAGGAGCGTTCTAAGCCAGTTGCACCCCATGTATTCTTCTCAAAGGCGTACAGCGTGAAAGGGCTGTCTGCTTGTAGCCACTTGTCCCTTTCTTCGGTGTCGTTCGAATTTGTAAGGTTCCTGGTAATAAAGAAGGCAGATTCAGAATCGGTATCTACCATGTACAAGAATGGATCATCGTCTTTATAGATGTGGTAATACGCATCAACGCTCGCCGCGACTTCAAACTCCCAAGACCCGTCCCATCCCTCGCTTAATTCAGGCGCAGAGACACCGATGAAGACGTCCCTGTCTGTTCGTACGCTAAAGTTGGCGAATCCTCCCTCCAGGGGAATTGGATCCCCAGCCAAGTTGTTCTCCGAGTCAGGACCCGGTTTCTGGTTCTGGTCTGAATCCGATACATACAGAGTGAGTTGTGGTGGTTCTTCTGTAATGAGATTGATGTTGGATATAGGTTCCCTGCATGCGGACACGGAAATAAAGACTTGATTACCGCGGTTCTGCCTCTTTTCCAGCCCTGAATCCCTCTCTTCTCCCTCTTCAGGCTCTTCTGTATATGATTCTCCCGAGGTATTGTGGCCCAGCGGGTCTTCCAGACTGCGTCTTTGCGGTATTTCACTCCTCTCTAATACAAAATGTTTTATTGAACCTGGCTCCAGTTCGCCGTCCTTCTTTTTGTTATTCTCCAACGTGTCTACTCCATCATCCTGTCGCCCAATCAAAGTCCGGTCAAAGTACGCAAAATCCGGGACGTAACCCCCAGCTACCTCACCCTCCACCTCCTCTTGTCCCATTCCAGATATGAGGTCCCCATCCTCCGAGACCTGCGGTATCGCCTGCCCAAACTGGGAATGTTCGTGGTCTTCAGGAGATATCGGGAGTTCGGCGGCGTAGACGAATTGTTGCGGTTGGAAAGATATCCAGATAGCAACGAGGAGACAAGTCGCTATGATAGAGGCAAACAGCCTCGACTGCAAGGGCGTGAGCTTCGGTAGCTGCATCGGGGTGTCTCTTTCGTATGTCTCGTAGGATGTGTTTGCGACACTGGCGCTGGTGCGCACAGGTGCGCAGGCGGCTCACGGTCGTGCCAGGACGTCAAGTCGTATCATGGACGATTTATAAGGTATTTTCGAATCAGGGCAGGTTCGAAGAAGAAGTTAGGCAAGCGAGTGTGGTGTTGTAGTGGGTTCTGGGAAAGCGGAAGTGCTTAGGAACGCCGCTGTATGATGTCCGCAATGCCAAGGACCATCCCATGTCTCAAGCTGAGGGCTGCGTTCAGCATTCACCAATCATTTGTCATGCATCTTCAACACCATGCCCAAACCCATGAAAACTACTCCTGGTCCTTGGCTTGATTCTGAAAGTAAATCTTCCTTGCCTTGACTCTGTTTGATCAATTATGAAGGCGGTATCTCAAGCCCAGCAGAAGAAGATGAAACGCTTCGTCTCCAGAAGCCTGGACGCCCAATTCTGACACCTGTGAAGGACGAGTCTCTGGGTATTAGACATGATACCGTGAGTCTGGGCCTCGGGAACTTTTGATGCGTGAAACCGCTCATTGTGGCGGCCACACAGGCTTACACAGGCAAATTTATTTGCAACACCAAAGGAAACCTATAGTAGAAAACAATTAATGTATGTACAAATTTAACACAACTGTCAAATATCATAATAGCGAATCTCTTTATAGTGATAGCCGGTGCGTGTATGTTGTAGTACGATACGCCTTGAGGCCTTAATCTTATATTCTAGAAAATACCTCCATGCAGTGTAACCGAATGCTATTGCCGCCCCCTAGCTGTCGAACCCCTTTCAATGCAAATGTACAAATCGAAGGAAATATGCAGTTGTACAAATATAATGGATTGCTCTTCTATAGCTTCGCCTTCGCTGGAGGTTCTTGCGCCAAGGCTTCCTCGTAGCAATCATCCAGGTGACTTCTAAACGCCTTTGCGGCTTGAGGCCGTTTAAGCTTGAGTCTATTGTAATGTTAGTCTGGTGTCCAAATTTCTCTTAGGGCCGTCTTACGTTGGTGTCAAGAGCTGGTTCTCGACGGTGAAGGGGTCCAAGAATAATCTGATAGCCTTCACTTTCTCGTAGGAGTTGAACTTGGACTTCTTTCCTACTCTATCCAGCTCTTTCAGTGCAGCTCTTTCGACCTTTTTGTTCTTTAGCACCTCTCGCAATTTCTCGGTATCTGTATGGTCGATCTTCTCTCCCAGAACCTTGCTCGCGAACGGTGCAAAGAGATCAGGCGCGACACCGAATATAGCCACCAGGAAAGCTTGATGTGAATCTCCATGCACATACGCCGTAGCGATCCAGCCACAGTTAGCGAGGTACACGTTTTCGATACGCTCTGGTGATATATATTCGCCCTGCGCAAGCTTGAGAACGTTCTTCCGTCGATCAATAATGCTGAAGCGGCCCAGTTCGTCAACAGAAGCGATATCGCCAGTGTGGAACCATCCATCGCTATCAATAGCCTTGGCAGTCTCCTCGGGGTTTTTGAAGTATTCTCTGAACTGGGTCGAGGATCGCACTAGCAGCTCACCACGAGGGTAAGGCTTATCCGTGCTCAGGTAGTCCATATCCGGCACGTCCAAAAGGCAAGCCTCTGAGGTTGGTACCACAGCACCGCAATTCCCCGCCGTGAAATCCCCTTCAATTTGAACGAGGTTGACGGCGTACGTCTCAGTCAAGCCATAACCCTGAGTAAAGTTATTGCCAAAGACGACTCTCAAAAACTGATGAAGCGTCGGGTCAATTGGAGCTGAGCCGCTGACCATGACCTTGCATCTGTCTAACCCGAAAGCCTTCACCACCTTCTTCGACCAAATTCTGTCGTACAGTGCATGCTTATTCGTAGGGTTCGTCTTATCATTGATAGCCGCAAGCTTCTTGCTAACAACGTGCCGAGAAAGGGCACCTTTTACACCTGTTTGCTGAATTGTAGCTTCCTTGATCGCGGCGGCGAATCTGTTGTACAATCGAGGAACAGCAGGGAAGAGGGTCGGACGGAGCATCTTAAGATCGTCCACCAGCTCTGCGACATTTCCGTGAAAGTATCCGATTGCCGCGCCGGCCGAAAGACTTGCATGCTCTCCCAAACGCTGGTAGATGTGCGCAAGTGGTAAGAAAGAGCAGAGAACGTGATCAGGACCTGACCCAAGAACGACCAAAGTTGCAGCGATTCCAGCCACCGTATTGCGATGAGTGAGGACTACGCCTTTTGGAGGCCCGGTAGTGCCAGATGTATAGTTGATGGTAATAATATCATCCGGCTTTGGGGGATTGTACGGAATCGGCTGCTGCTCGCCTAGCGCTTCAACGTCCCGAATATAGTGAATAGTAACTCCGAGTTCGTTGGCCAGCGAATTTAAAAGTTCCCCTTTAGACTCTCCTGGAAGTTCACCAGAAGAGAGGGGATCCAAAGCGACAATGAATTTCAAAGACGGAAGCCGGGGCTTCAATTTCAGTAGAGCAGTGACATGGTTGAGGCCCGTGACAACGCCCGTGAGCGATGCATGATTGATGATATATTCAGTGGTATCCGGACCCAGTGTGTCGTAGATGGACACCGAGAAAAGACCCTGGGACGTGCATGCCAGATCTGTGATCTGCCATTCGGGCCTGTTTTGGCACCACAGCCCAACTCCATATACTCTCTCTTGGATTCCAGCTTGTCGATGCAAGTGAACTAGTCCGGCCCCTAGGTTCCTCCTGCGAGTGTTAATCGTCTCGTAGTCCTGCCACTCGTATGCGCCAAAGGTCTTTGTCAGAGGGTCGTATGGGCGATGTCCCAAGCATTTATTTTTCGGATACCTGCGGACTATAACAAGTACAAATTAGTATCATGTAATGTGTTGTGTGTACTCTTAAGTTTTACGTACCCGCCGCCTCGAACGCCTCGTGTGCGGTTGTGATCTACAAATACACCGTTAGCTATGGATATCCGTGGAAGACGGACCAGCGTTCGAAGGATCACTCCTGATCGTATTAAGATACTTACAGCTGGGTCCAGGGTCTCTAAAACAGGTCGGTCTTTGAACCTCCAATGTTTATACACAGCACTTCTCCCCTCAATTTCTGAGCCCGGGATAGGTACACTATATGGCTGTCCTCTAGGAGGCGGTACGGCCAATTCTCTAGCTCGCTGGAGCTGCAGATCTTGAGGTGCAAACATCTTTTTTGCAACCTAACGAGCACAAGTCCGTCTCTTGTGAACAAAAAGGGTCTCTCGTGAGGGCAGCCTGGATGGACGTGGGAGTTGAATTTCTGGAGCTGTGGCTGTGAAGTTGCACGAAACGGCCGTCGCACAGGCGGTTGGGGCTGAAAATGAAGGAGGGCACGAGGGATGCAACGGCTCTGTAATTTTCCCAAGTTAGATGGTCAAGGTTTCCAGAAGGGTGTTTTGATAGGTGTGTCGGCTTCGCCGATAGCTTGCATAGCTCACCCCAAGCTTTACGACGCCACCATTGCCTTACCTGGTATGCGGGGCTGAGTCTCTCCGACGTCCAGGACTCAGGATCCCAGGTGAAGTGATTGTTGCAGTACGAGAGAAGTTTGAAGATTGAGAAGCAGTAAAGAAGGACGGGGGAAGAGAGATCAAGGTGGGACAGGGGGGCATGGACGACTTTTCGTACGTCGCATGACGGACAGAGCGCGCGCGCCTTTGCAGAACATGAGTGAACGAACAATGGAGCGAGCCTCGGTTCGTACGTGCAAAGGACGTCAGACAAGCGCAAAGTGCAGGTGGTCGGTCCTTTGGGGGCTCGGAGTGACCCAAAAGAGTGCAGGGGACCGCGCACCACCACCACTTTCCGAGATGATTACCAGAACCAAAGCCCGCAACGCCCACAAAATGCGAAGACCGAGCGTTTCGTCCCCTTCTCTTAGACTTTTGATGCCTACTCCGTTGGATCCTCTCGGGCTGTTTACTGTTACCAAGTGGTAGGACTTCATATCCCTCAGAGGTGCCTCGATTCCCTTTCCCTCTGTTCGTATTCACAAGCCAAATCGGCACGACAAGTAGCATCATCTTTCACATGCCCTGATGCTCGCATGGGACCACGCCAATCCAGATCTCAGCTGCAAGCCACACGGAAGCGAAGCCCCTTGCGGCAAGGGTTCGCCCCTCGCAGGTCACGTTGCCTGCAGCTCGCCAGGATGCCTCGGCCCTGATCGTGGTGCCCTCCTGTTGGCTCATCAGACATCTGCATCTCAATCCGCGCGAGACCCAACCCGGGCATCAAGCACGGAAAACCACGTTGATTGCACATGTGTGTACGAGAAAAGCCATGGCAACATGGCTGCATGACTGCATGGCCGCACCATCGCCGTGTAGGTGCTATAATCACGGAAAACCACTCAATGTTCGACTTTGTCTCTCATTTCTCGCTGTAACCCTCATCCTTGGGTAATAGGTATCATTCACAGTCCCAGAAATCCACTCGAAATCTAACATCCATTCGTCCCCTCCCAAAAGACGCTATAGCTTTGGAATCGGTTTGTCTGATCCATGTCTTTAGCATTTTACACGGAGCCAGCCAGGGAGCCTGCGGTCTCTCCTGTCTTCTCGGCGTTGGAAGCCTCACCCTTCTCCTCTGGCTTTGTGGCCGACTTATTGAACGACTGCTCAAAGTCTGCAATAATGTCGTCGATATGCTCAGTGCCGACGGAGATCCGGATCAGGTCCTATAAGAAAGCGTCAGATATGCAGATTAAATGTGAGAATCGCACCAATCTACGAACCTCAGTTACGCCAGAGCTGATCTTCTCGTCATCGGAGAGCTGCTCATGAGTGGTGGTCCAGGGGTGAATGGCAAGAGTCTTGGAATCACCGACGCTGTAAGAGTATCAATTACTTGCTCTTGAGAGCCCGTTCCAGAGCTTTAGGATGACTTACTTCGCCAAGTTTGAGATGAGCTTGAAGTTGTCCACGACCTGACTTCCTGCGGCACCTCCACCCTTGACACCGAATGAAAGAACACCTCCGAAGCCTCGCTTGAGATACTGCTTAGCCAATGCATGCGATGGATGGCTCTCGAGTCCCGGATATGACACCCAGCTCACGTTGGGGTTGCTCTCCAACCACTTGGCCAGCTGCAATGCGTTTTGGCCGTGTCGTTCTGCTCGCAAACTCAAAGTCTCAATACCCAAAAGCAGCTGCTGTGCGGCAAATGGGCTGAGGGATGCTCCCAAATCGCGAAGAATCTCGACACGGGCGCGGATGATGAAGGTGATTGGGCCAAAGGTATCCCAGAACTTCAGGCCGTGATATCCCTCAGATGGGTCGTTGAATTGGGGGAATCGCTTAGCGTGTTTGCCCCAATCAAACTTTCCGCTGTCAACGACGACTCCGCCAATTGTGGTACCATGGCCTCCTATCCATTTCGTCGCAGAGTGAACAACGATATCAGCTCCGTGCTCGATCGGGCGGACAAAGTAGCCACCTGCACCAAACGTGTTGTCGACAATCACGGGCACACCCGCCTCATGTGCTACCTCGACGATCTTCTTGAAGTCTGGGACGTTGTATTTGGGGTTGCCAATGCTCTCGATATAGACGGCTTTCGTCTTCTCGTCGATAGCAGCCTTGAAATCCTCTGGCTTGTCGCCATTGACGAACTTAGTCTGGATGCCCAGTCGAGGAAGGAAAACCTTGAGCTGATTGTATGTACCGCCGTACCTTTGCAAAGTCAATATTGCCTCTTATCGACAATTATCGTAGGCTTCCTACAGGTTGGAGGTAGAGATAATGTTGTCACCCACGTGTGCGAGGGTTGCAATGGCAATGAACTGAGCGGCCTGGCCAGATGCTGTAGCAAGAGCAGCAACGCCGCCTTCAAGCGCAGCGATCCTCTTCTCGAATACATCGACCGTTGGCTAGATTATTCTTATGGATTAGCTAAATTGTCGTTATAGGCCACAGACTTCTCTTCTCAACAGTAGCTCTCGCCACAGAAATGCGGCAAAGACAGTTCAAAGTAAGGGGACTCACGTTCATGATACGGCTGTAGATGTTGCCAAATTCTTTGAGGCCAAAGAGCCTCGCGCCGTGGGCAGAATCATTGAAGACGTAGGACTGGAGCAGTTAGCTCTACTGCATGTTCAGAAGCATCGCTCCATTGGGCTAGAGACACACAGTGGTCGCATAGATTGGCACCGCGCGCGAATTGGTCGCCGAGTCCGGAGTATGTCCTAGAAAGACAACGTCAGTACCTTTGTCGAGCCACCAGGGCAGCTCCGGCATACCAGCGTGCAATTGCAGCGTCTCAAAGTTCTTAGAGAGTTCTTCAGCCATGGTGATGGATCGCTACAAGGTTCACTTGAAGAAGAGAGGGATATGGAATCTGAGGAAGAAGAGCGGGGACAAAAGTTCAGCTCAGGGCCCAGGGAGGGAAAAGGAAGAAAGTAGGACCAGCTGTGAAAGTGCGGTAGCACTCCAGGTTATTATGAAATAAATCGATCGCGTCACGTCATACAAGCTAGCTGGCCCCCAAGCGGTTCGGTGGGAGGCGTGATTTGCATCTTGTTCAGCCTGCGGTTTTTGGTCCTGCTATGGATTTCGTACAGCTATACCTCAAGCCCCAACTCCCTGCACATTCACACCTCTATCTTATCTTCTCACTGAAGAAAACTATCACAACACACACAGTGAGATATCTGCAGAATCTCCAGAGACCCAAAATCTTTGACATTTCCATCAGCTCACGGCACCGAAATCGGTCGCCATTATTGCCTGGCGCTGGCTGGATTGTCCACGACTGACGCGCAAAAGGTCGAGCATTGGGAGGGGTAGGAATTGCGTGCTCACTAGACACCTTTCGAAAATTTCGGTTTTAAATCTAGAAATAGTATAGCGTGGGCAGGAGAACTTGCATACACCAGGGGAATTGCTGATGCGGGGGGAGTAAAGATTGAAATGTGTCGAAACCCCTCTACTGCTACCCCGCCGACGCGGGATGGCGGGGCGCTTGAGCTCAATGGCGTCGGCCAGCTACTTGGAGTCTCCCCTTCTCAAGGCTACGTTTAGGAATTGCATTTGCAAATAACAGGCCAACTTCCAGCTCCAGAAAGCTTTATGTGTGCCGAAAAGCCACCTCAAGCCAGAATTTGATCAACAACATGTTTGGTTGCCATGCCTGCCGCTTGGATTTTCTGGCCTAATCCGAACACCCTTCCGTCGGTAGACGAAACATAAGCCCAGCAGCCGTCACCATGGAACTCTGTGCCTCTCATCAGCATCAGCATTCCTCAGCGTGTCCCTCAAGTCTGGTTACTGGTAGAGCATGGCAAAGCGGCTTACCCGCGCTAATTCTGCTCCCCACAATCATACGTACATACATCCATACATCATACATAATCTCACCCCAGCAGCGTGGGTGTAGGCGACTCAGTGAAGGGAGAAGTAATTTTTTGCCAGTTTTTACACCAACGTGACAGTATGCTTCAGACATGCAAACCAATCAGCAGCAGCTCAAATACCTGACATCAAGGTGCCGCGGCATGCTTGCATAATTCCGTGAGTGCGGCGCGATGCGTAGACTAAGGACGAGGTCGCGTGTAAGTGGTTCGACGAATAGATGTAGTAGCTTTCTGTAGTAGCCTCCGGCTTCTTCGAAGAAGCAACGCCGGTGCAATCAGGAGTCAGTATTTGCTAACAAGGCTAGGGCCAAGGCTCGATTCTGATTCTGCAGCAATTCTCTAGTTCATCAGTACTGAGACTGTGCGGTCACATAATCAACAGCCTCGCGGCCTCTTGAGCATAGCAAACCCGTGATGTTTCGAGCTTTTACCTTTAGCTATAAAGGGAAGTAGGTTCATCGAACATAGGTGTCATTACTTCCCACACCACCTTCGGGAATAACGCACACTCTGACCCTCCCTTTCCGCCCAACCCCACCACCTGCGCGGAGCCCTCCTGACGTGCGACACACCATACGCATGTCTATACACCTACCCACCTACCTAGGTACCTTCCTAAGGGAAATACACCATGGTATATCCACTTGGTTGCCATCCACCATTTATACACCTCCCAAATCCACACACATATACCCATCCATCCTTCAATATACCCCCCAGCCCGACCTCAAAACGCGTCTCTATCGATACCTAGCCACCTGCACCCACCCAGCCACCAATCCCGCGCACCCATCCCCTACCCTACCCTCCTTCATAAAAACAGAATGCCAGACTTCCCCCTCCAATCCCAGAACCCCTACCAATACCGAACGAACCCCATGTCAATAACACCCCAACGGCTCSCGCATCCTCATCCCCAACCGAACTGAACCCCAGCAACTTTATTACTTGCCCAGCCTTTCGCAAACACCCCCCAGCCCCAGCCCCAGACCAGCCCCCAGTTTATATCTAATAGATGTAACTGTATCCAGCATCCAGAACCCGAGTCTTTAATAATCCAAAAAAATCCAAAAATTCAAAAATTGCAAAATTGCAAAAAAAAAATCGCGAACTGTGTTTCTGGAAATGTTTACGGACGAGTACATCAACCACGCATGTTAACTGTGTTACTTGCATAACACACACACACATACATGGCAGATTTCAGACTTGGGTGTGACCTTTTGAACTTGGGACATGAAAACTTTGACGCTTTGGCTGGAAATACCTCATGTCTCTTGTTGCGCACACTCACTCCTACCTAGCCCAAAGAACCAACGGACCACAAGCCCCAAAACCCCCCATTTCAACTTGTTTAATATAAAAACCATGGTACGTGGTTGGCTAGTTGTAGTCATAATTTTAGTGCTTGGTTTGGTTTTGGTTTGGCGTGGGTCCGGGGTCCGGGTCCGGGTCCGGGTCAGGGTAGCAGTGTATGTAGTTGTAGTGTTCCCGCGCGCCGCAATATCGCACTTTCGCAGTTTTCGCACCCTATTAGAGTGGAGCAGAGGGCAGCAGGTTGGCACTGCGTACGGAATTAGAAGCAAGTCGAGTCGAATCGGGGTCGGAGGGCAGGGTAAGGTAGGGTAGGTCAGCATGCAGCAGCGAAATAAGGCAAGGCAAGCTTTCCAAATTAGCAGGCCATGCCATCATGTCGTCGGCGCTTGTAGATGCATGTTGTTGTCTCCATAGTTGGCACCATGCACATAGTCAAAATGATTTTTTTGGATTCCAAAAAAGTTAGATTGTCTCCCATTCGCATATACCTATCAATATCACAAGTAAAAAGGAAATAGAAAAAAAAGAGGTTTCACAACAACAGAGACCATCACATCTAGTGACGTCCGACAGACAGAGACGATGGCGTACCCAGAACATGAGGAAAATGGTGAGAGGTAAAGGAAAAAATTCGAGTCCGCGACTCGACTCTGTAGTATCATCTCCTCCTGCCTTAATATCAGACGTTTTGAACCCTTGAGACCCCTTCACTGCCCTATTCCAATCGAAATCCCATACCGTCTTCCCTACATATATAATATCCCATGTTTCGAAAATCGCCCGCCCCCACCCCTTACATCTAGCTTACCTCGAATAGGTACAGCTACACACGCCTGTTCATCTTGCAAATCATCGTGGGTATGTTCGCGAAAAATTCTCAGTATCAAGGATCCCAGCCTAGTCAGCTGGGTCTCCTCTTCTACGAAGCGAAACGAAAATAATCTGGACTTCTCCGAGCATACAGATAAATGTGGAAAAAAGGAAAAGTTATCCAAAAGGAAAAGTGTGGTGGTAGATGGGAAAGCACAAGCTTTGACGCGCTGATGAGGGCGTACTAGAGCTGGCCTTAACCCATGTATCCTTGGTGATGTGAAGAGATTCAAATAGGAAAAGTGAACAGTAATTGCCGTTAGGCTGTGCGATCTCCGTTGATCCCGCTCGTTTCCCAATCCAATGGGCAATGTTTCGCTCCTCCATCTGCCCTAGCAGTCTTTCCTTCGTATCGACAGCTTACAACTACATGAAACTATGAGAGTAGAAATGAAATGATGATAATGGAGAGAGTAAAAAGGTGGGCTGCGTGGTGCATGTTGATTGGTTAGAGAATGTGTTCTTTCGTTGACGTTAAGGAAAATTGATTCGGTAAGGCTATAGAGCCCGGAAGACTCGGTGGTCTGATAGAGATGGCGGATGTAGACAAGGAGTTATCGAATCCGCCAGAGGCGTGCGTTCATCGTTCTTCTGTAAAAGGGTATAAGAGGATATCTCAAAATTTGGGGCATCAAGTCCGCCATCAAAGGAACCGGACGCCATGTCCCAAAGGAAATACGTGAGCAGATTGCCGCCGTAACGCATGAATAAGCATACAACAAGCCTAAACACCGAGTTCAGGTACTCGACGCTGACGATGTGTGCCATCTGCGCGGCGGTAGCTCATGGCAGCCCTGTCCATTGGTTCCTCCATGTCGGGCTCGTCATAGCCTCCATCGTAACCGTAGCTAGGTCCAGAAGGGTTCGGTCTTGCGCCTTGCTGGAGACGCTCATTCATATGCTTCGTGTCAAATGTGCTGGAGAAGGATCGTTTCTGGCCGAGGGTGGACGGGGGCTGTGCTTGCGGAGGATACTTGGGAAGTGGCGGCCGAGAGTCTAGATACGCACTATGTGGCGGTGCTTCTGAAGTTGCAGACATTGGAGCGGAAGACATCGTGTTCGGAGGCGACTGATACGAGGGCGAGACAGGCTCTATCTTCTCTGACGGGGCGGGAGGCTGCAACGTCTTCAATGGAGCTAATGAGTGACCGTTGGGCATATGAATGGCGCTTGGACCAGAAGCTGGAGGGTTATGGTTCGGCGTTTGTAGGGGCTGTAGCTGCTGGTTCATCTGCTGCGAGCGACTATACTGATCCAACGGGCTATAGGGCGGAACCATTTGATTAGATCCAGGATACTGTGGTGTGGACTGCGGAAGCGAAGGTCGGCGGTACTCAGTGGACGGTTGAGGAGCATACTCCACGGCAGGCTCCTGGCGAACAGGAGGTGCCTGCTCGTAGTGAGACTGTTGGTAGCTCTGGTTGGACATGTAACCGTAACCCTGGTTCATCGGCATTCCGGACTGGTTCTGATAGTTGCTATGAGTCTGGTGGGATTGTGAATAAGGAGTTTGCGGCGGTTGCATGAGAGGAGCAGCAGGCTGAGGAGGAGCAAATTGGCTTTGATACTGGTTCTGGCTGGAGCCATACTGAGGAACTTGAGAATACCCGTTGCTCTGGGGTGGTGCCATCTGCTGGTAGCTGTTGTTTGCTTGATAACTTTGAGCCATCTCGTCCATGCTGGGCCGGCGTGGAGGTGCGAATGAGGCGTTGCTGGCGTTGGATACAGAACGAGGACGATCGCTGCCGTCCATAACTGGGTTTGGCGTGGGCATGCCAGGCTGTTGGCCATAGGAATCAGGGGTCGCGGTGCGTCTAGCTTGATCGTACGCAGCCTCTTCATCATACTCGTCCCAGTCCTTGGAAGACTTGTTCTCACGGCGTCTCATACGAACATCACGTCGAATGCGGACACGGCATCCTTGTTCGGCGACCATGCGGCTCAGAGCGGTGCTCTCGGACAAGCCTGGGAATTTCTTCGCGGAAAAGACGACGAATGGTGACGATTTAACCTCCAAGCGATGGGAAACGTGCGCATCAACACCAGTCTGAGGATGCGTGCTCAAAGCCGAGCGGTCATCGGGGTCCATATCTTTGGGATCCTTCAATTCCTCGTAGAGGGCAAAGCTCAGTCGGTACTTGCCCTCATGGCGAACGGACAAGTCGGGGAAGATGAAGTAGCCAGGTGGAGTCGGACGGTCGAGGTAGGCCATTCCAGCGACAGGAGTACCTGTAAGCACCGGGAAGCTTGGAGTAGTTGGTGGTGCACGACCTGGGGCAATCGCCCTGGCGTTCTCAAGGGTTGCTAGATGATCGTCAGCGGGATGTTCCCAGCACTCATGTGAACTACTCACCGAACAGGAAGAAATTGGCATTGTATGCAAAGGTAATTTCCTGACGACTTGGTCCTTCGCCTTCAAAAACGCGAAGCTCCACAATTGGTGGAGGGTCGACCGGGCGCCTGTCTGCCGAGGACTTTGCTCCTGAACCGCATGCTCTGGCGCGCTCCGGTTGCTGGATAACCTGCAAACTGTAGGTAATCTTCTTGCCCTCTTTGGTGACGCGCGAGGCGGAGCTGTTGGTCTCATTGGGGACCGCGATAATGCTCGCCATCTTGAATTATGGTTCTCTACGATATCTGGTGTATATGGTAGTTCAAATTAGAAGAAATCGATCAACAAGGAGGACCGCGCAAATGAAGACGGCCTGGTAGAGTCAGTACGCGCACGCGGTGATTCATTGATGTTTTGATAATTGTGCTGTGGGAGGGGACGAACGACCGTGGTGTTGGCAGGCCCAAGCCCGAGTCGCCGGTTTCACAGAAGGGCGTGGAGGAGAAAGGACCACAAAACTCACCTCTCTGTAATTATGCGGAAGAAGATATTGAAACCGGCAGAACGACTGGAAAGAAGGTAATGCAGCGTCTTCCAGTATCGTAGGGACGGAGGAGTAGTAGTGGGCGCGGACTAGGCGGTTTGGTCGGGAGGGCGGTTATGGACGACGGGAGATGGAATGGTGTGGTCGAGGCGAGTGTTGAGCGACGCGGCAGCAACCAGCACGGGGAGACGACTCGAATTGAGGTCGACTGCGGTCGGGGAAGCCGTGCGAGGCCGTCGTTCAATGCTCGGTGCTCTCAGCCGTGTAGAGAGGGGAGAGTGCGATCGAGAGTGAGAGAAGAGGAGGAGGAGGAGGAGGAGAGACAGAGGAGTTAGGGTAGAGTGAGCAAAGCGAGAGCGAGCGAACTAGCAGGCGAACCAGCAAGAAACGGGGGCTGGGGCTGGGGGAGTGGGAGTGGGAGTGGGAGCGGGAGTGGTAGTGGTAGTGCGAGTGGTAGTGGGCGTGGGACCTGTGCAGAGTGCAGAGGACGGCGCTGTGAGCCCTGGGAAGGAAGGAAAGACTAGCATCGGCTGAATTCACACGACAAGGTCTAATTGAATGAACAAAGGCAAGGGCAGGGGGTTACAGACTGCTGGGATCCTGTCCCCCCAATAATAATCGGGCCCCCAGCACCTTTTGGTCGAATCAGAATCCATTGTGCCAGCCACCATGAGGGCTACCCGGCCCGCTAAGCACGCCCCCATGAACGCATGCCTCTCTGCCTCTCACCCTCTCACCCTCTCACCCTCTCCAGCTGCTGCTGCTACTGCTGCTGCTTTGCACTCTTCCTCTTTGCTGCAGTCCGCCCCCCTCCCCCCCCCCCGGCCTTTTGGTCCCCTTTGTGCTGATGGTTGTCGAAATAATCCCACCCTGTTTTTCCCTTCATCCAACAAGAAACATGCCAGACAATGTAGTTACCCCGTACGGTGCATGTATGCGTTCTTATGTGTCCACGTACGAATACATACAATACGAGTACAGTACATACTCTCGGCGCACACACCAGAGTTATTGAATTGGACGAGAGTCTCTTCTGAATCTCGTCGTCCTCAAACAACATCTCGGCTACTAACTTTGGAGGCGGGTCGGGGTGTGGATCGACTCGCGCAACCCGCCGCTGTGCCCCAAGAGGGCATTGCTGCTGGCTGGCATTGCTGCTATGGTGCCATCTAGCTTAACGCGTCGCCCTCAACCTCTACCCATTTCACACTGTTCGCTCGCGGGAACGACCCACTGCGGCACACACGCACTGGCGAAACAGAAGGTCAAACCGCCGATTCGACTCGCCAGATAGCCCAGCGCCGTCGTGATTGCCCATGGCCGCACACGGCCGCCGACGTTTATTCTCTGTGCCAAACCGCCGCCGTCGCTGGCCAAGTGCCTTAGCGGCGGTGGGCTCTGCATTGGTCTCCTCAAGCGTCCATCAAGCGTCCCCAAGTGCCCTTTGGTGTCCTCTAGCGACCCTCTTTTTGCTCCTGCACCCAGCAGTCAGTATCTACGGAGTAGTCATGCCCAGTAGTATGTAGTCCTTCGCGTCGACTAACCAGCGCTGTGTATTGTATACTGTGCATCGTCATGGCGCTTGGCCATGAGCCCTTGACCAGTTCACCCACACAAGATCAAGTCTCATCCATTGCCCATTACTGACTGCCAGAACGAGCAACGACCGGCAAAGCCAGATATACACCTGACGAGATCTCAGACCTTGCAATCCATGATCCATCCCACGATGAGATCGCCAGGCCTGCGCAGTGGTCACGATGGCCCCGCGGTCATCAGTCAATCCAGTCAATCACCTGCAATCAATCAATCGACAATCAACTGCAAGTCCCCGAGTGGCCACCCACTACCATCCACCACACGCACGCTGCTTCTGCGCGGCTTCTACAGCTTCCACCATTATTCTTTGTCTTTTTACTGCACACACCATGGACCATGATGCCACTGACGATGCTGGTACAAAAGTGCATTGCTGCGTCTAACGTGCAGTGTGCAGTGTGCAGCGTCGTCCTGAGGTCCGCCTCTGCCTCTGCCTTGGATCGTCTGGCGTTTTGTCTCATTTTCCATGCGACGACGCCAGACCCATGGTCGCCGTAGCTGTCGCCGTCTGTCGCTTTGGCATAGTCGACAGCTGCTGCTGCAACCTTGCCCAGCAATTGCACTCCGTACTCCAGGGCTCCGTCTCGGTCTCGGTGCCATCGTCTGCAGGGGAGGGGGGGTGTCTTTCTCTCCGCGGGACCACCGTGGGCCCTTTTGTCTTTCCACGCCCTCGCTACTGTCTCTCAAAATCATGCCATTTCGCGTGTGCCATCCCAAGAAACCCATGGTTAGGTCAGGATGGGGGACAGGACGGGCGCACAAGCAGCCGCTTCAAGTGCCGTCGCTCAATCATGAACAAATGATATTTACGGAGTACTTCGTAAACTACTACTGGCGACGATGAGGGCCACGCACCCGGGGCAGAACTCATCCAACCTCCATAGTACCCGCCCGGAGTAATATCGAATTCCCATTCCCAGAGCGAGGTGGTGGGAAGCATCCTGCTTGGTGCAGGCCAGCTGCTCTCAGCTGACAGTGAGCCAGTCGGGAGCCAATCAAGCGATACATGGCCGTGGCCGTGGATTACCCAGCAGTGGGCCAGCACCCAGCACTCAGCACCCAGCACCCAGCGGAGGGGAGAGCAAGAGACAAAAACGAGCCGAAAAAGATGCGGCATCTGCAGCTCCTTTCCCTGCTGCCGGGATGGCTAAGCAGCCAGCGGGTCCAAGCAGGCACGCAGCCTGATGCCCTTGGATGCTGCCCTGTTCCTCTGGTCCACCAATTCCCTTCTCGCTCTTCCATCTTACCTCCCACCCTCCCACCATTCCCTCCTCTCTTTTTTTCCCATTCCATGGCCCATGCTCCATGCTCCATGCTCCATGCTCCATGCTCCAATGCTGCTCCACGCCCCATGCCCTCCCCAGGGTGCCAGGCCAGACCATGCCCACAATATCCACAATGCCCTGCCCACCTGCCCGCTAATGAGGCCCTTCATTTTCATCGCCATTCGTCGCAGAATCCGTCCTGTCCTGCGTACTTGCTCGGCCGCCTACCAGACCTACTCCGTCGTGTCCGTAAGTGCAAGCCCTGCGCATGGCGCCCTGGGCCTGAGGCATCGCATCACTGCTCACTGACCACCACTCCCTCGTATGTGCCTACCACCGACTACTCCGTGTGTACTCAGTTACTCATCCCTCACGCTCACGCTCACGGCCAGCCAGGAAGTGGTCACGGCAGCCTGCCACAGGGCCCGCCATTGATCACCGCCCTGGCCCGTCGCACGATCCTCCCAACGGTGGTGCAATCTCTTCCCGCTTCCGAGATGCGCTGGCCCGCTCAGCAACAAGCCTCCGACTGACGATCAGATCCACACCCTACTTTTCATCCTCTGCCTGCCCATAACATGCTCAAACCTGTGCCACTCTCCTCATGTTGAGACTGATTCGACGCCTCGTGTCGACACTGCTCTCCTTTGAGTCCTGCCCGCGTCTGCAGCCGCCAACACACAGTGCCGGGTCAGGCCATAGAAGCCGCCCCAGGCTTCATCCCAGTCCTCACCACTCCAGTCACTCTGCTGCTCTGCCACAACGAAGAAACACACAAGTATCGGGCACGTAGGGTCTTTGCGCCGTTACAGCACGTTGCCCAAAGCGAACATTTCCGGAGTCATTGAATGACCACGCAAATGGCCCATCGAATCACATTCCACGTGCAGCAGCCAGAGACCCTTCAAGCCTCCTTCTGCAACACTGCCCAATGCTCGTCCTTTGATATGTCCCCTTTTCTGAGCCACGGGACACTGCGTCCTTGTCCTGCCCATCTCTTTCCATGGATGGCCACAACGTTGAAGAGAAAGTTCCGATGCACATTCCCGTGATTCGTCATCCCGCACGGAGAGACACAAGCCTCCTGCCCCGGAGCTGCACTCAGGTTTTTTGGGTGCGACATACCGTTCTTAGGGCACAAACTCTGCCTTGCTATGGTTCGGATCGATGGCAATCAGAATAGTCTCCTACCTATGGCAAAGTCTTGAGACGAGTTGCCGTGATTCTGTTCCAATTGCCGCTCTATGTTTGAAGTGTCTTATCAAATTTCCGTCCGAAGCTCACCATCCAGTGTCCCAACTACCAACTTTGACGTCTTGTATTAAACTGGCGTCTATAGTGACGAGTTACCGGGAATGGATTCTTATGCATGAAGACACGTCATTTCACCATCGCCCAAATGGGAATAACAGCCTATTCGGTTCAATTCAACAGCAGACATCGCCC
Organism: Nigrograna mackinnonii; assembly: GCA_001007845.1. NCBI lineage: Eukaryota > Fungi > Ascomycota > Dothideomycetes > Pleosporales > Nigrogranaceae > Nigrograna > Nigrograna mackinnonii. Next base: position 691,762 of record JGVQ01000073.1, on the reverse strand, counting down.
AACATCTCATCCCAAGCAGGCTTTGTCTTGGACTGAAGCATCGTACAGTTGGTGCTCAAGGAGCGCGGGAGAGGGATAGACTTCACATCCAGTTCAGGCCATAAAGGACCCAATTGGGATTCCGCCAAGACGTAGGAGGTTGTAAAGCTTCAAGACTTTACTTACATGTCGGAAGGATTCGTTCTGTGCCGAAGCCTGCGCCATCGGTTTCGTCTTCGCCTTTGAAAGTAACCCAACTGCCACAGACCGTCTCATACCACACATCGGTAAAGACAGTCTGGGGCCCGGGTCCCGGTGCCTAGCACCACCGATTACGCGACACCACCAGACTCGAGTGAAATCCACGGTTTGGGTTCTGATATTCTCCTTGGATTTCCTCCCTACCTCACTGGCCAACGCTTCATCGGGTTGCACCACCCATCGTTCAACACCATAGTCAGCCTCTGTCTACCTCTCTGAAACGCCTACATGCTCGCCATCTGACGCCACCACATGGGCATTGGATAATGTCTACGGAGTGGCGCATGCAAGCCCAATTGAAGTGAGGTCAAGCCCCGTTCTGACATACAGCCTGCACGTGCCCGGGGTCCTCGATATCGGAATTCCCAAAGCCTATGGCTGTTACTGCCTAGTGGTCCATTGGTGTAGGTTTGTTGGTGGCTTGATGAGCTGGCTTTGTCGCTGATTGGAGCCTGTTACAACATTTGTCAGTCCAGGTCGGAGAGATTCTAATAGTAGCGTTGATTATAGGACTGGGACAGAGCAAAGCGTGGTAGGATGAGTCTTTCGACTACAGATTCTACGCATCTCTACCTGCACCATCGCTGCCTGGTCCGGCATTTACTCTCGATTCCAGGGCGGCATAGACTTCGGGCAGATGGCATAATGGTAGGGCTGGTATAGAGGCCTGAAGTGTATTCACTCGGGTCAGGTTTACGCTGAGTACACCGCTCCTCCAGAGAGCTTGGAGTGGTCATCCTCGTATCTCACTTCATTTCCTTACCTCTTCCTCCAGATCGTGCCGCCCAGTATCACTTCCTATTTGCAATTTTCACCTGTATTCCCATCTACACACGACGTCAGGCGTAGAGATCAATCATGATCATCGCCAACACCACAGGGTGTGCTCTAACCATCATATCTCCAAGACCCGTACCCCTCAATCTACCATAACCGGGTCCAGTCACCATCACCATTCTAGATACCCGCACCTTAATCCCAGAGCCGTGGAGCCTGCCGCGTATCGCATCGAAGAAAACAAGATTCGGTGATTGCCAGCCTTTCTCCGCGCCCCCAGCGAGCAGCCGCAGATAAATTGCCCTGGGACCCACCCGCCACTGACCTGACCTGACTCGCTCACTCGCTCGCTGCAGGACTAGTGATACATACACGGGTATGCCTAGAGGTTGCAGGCTATAGGGCATCCGAGTTATTATATGACGCAGAGCACAGCAGCAGCCCTCTGGACTGTCATGTGGTGGCTCGTCGATGGCTGGCTAGGTATGCCTGCTTTGCTCGTGGCGAAGAAGTGAGACGGTGGGGTGGGAGGGATTATATCTGAGGAATTCTCGTGTCGTTTTCGTGTGGATTACGCGTTCCCTTTGGAACCTTTTGTAGGTCTTGATAGTTGGTATGGGAAGCAGGTTTTTCTTCTCTTTTTTAGTGCTTAATCACGGGGTCTGGTGAAGAGTGGTGAACTTGTTGGATGTAGAATCAGTTTTGAGCATATGCTCCAACCATATTGAAAAGGTCTCGTGTGCTCAAACATGACAAGGAGTTGAGTGGACAAGCCACGCGTCCTACCAGCTAACCCACGCAAGATAAAACGTAATTAAGCATGTTAGCAAGAAACACAAACACAAATAACTTGCCAGGTTGTATATGAATCTTTGTATTCTACGGTATATCCACCAAGCTAAAGCTAAAAGAATACACACAAGAATTCCTCATACTCCCCTCAAACTATATAAAACCATTGTTTTCATTATCTAACACAACCTTTTCTTAGTCGGCATAGTTCGATAGACGAATCGTGTCCCGCCCCAAATGCTTAAATCAGAAGCTCATAAGATGCGAGATGTATGTTTCTATAATTTTCGATTCGTTGGATACTTCCCCTTTCGTTTTTTGGGGGGTGTATTGATAGATAGAAATGTGCTGCGGAATGAGTGAACGGGGGAAGGAGCGGATGAGATGAACTAGACGGTCTATGATGAAATCGACATGTCGGTGCTAAAAGATCTCTTCGCATAAGAATAAGAGCAGTATGAATCAGCCGTCGATATAATAATACGTCATGGAATTTGTACCCTTTAAGAGAAGAAGGGGATTAAGTATGCTTAGGGCTTTGTCGTATATTCTCCGTTACTCTGGTCACCTCCCCTTATTTTCGCTTAGATGATGAGGAATAATGTATATACACTCCCTACATATGACCTTCCTATCCATACACCAATTATAAAAATTTGAAGCATCCAGCTCCTCCCGAGCTTCGACACAAAACGCTACATAACCTTTCCAAGCATCACAAACACGCCCTATCACCTCTTCATTCCTCACCACCCAAATCCAAATCCGACCCAAGGCCACCAAAAACTGACCCAAAAAAAAAAAAAACTTCAAGACCTGAGCTCGATTTCGAACCCCCGACCTCGACCTCTTTTAAAGTTTTTTTTCCCTACTTTCGTTCACTGACTAGGTATAAGCAGCCAACCGTTTCCGGTTAGACCAAGACACCACTCTCGACCTCACTTGCTTGAAATACCCGTAGATAATGCTGTATATATATATCATGGAGGGAGATGGTTTATGAGAGGGGTGGAGGGAGGGGGTCAAAGCTTGGGGTTTTGAACGCGTAAGTTAGGGCGGGTTGGGTGGCAAATGGGCGTTTGTTTGCTTTCAGTGATTGTTGGTGAAGGTGGAAGAGGGGGGGGAGGGTTGAGGGATGGTGGGTGAGGGCCTTGAGGGGGTTTGGATGTGGGGAGAGGGTTTATGAGGTTTTGTATTTAATGCTACTTGTGCAAATACACACTTTCTGAGATTTGTTTTACAAGATGCGGTTTTACACTGTGTAGTGTGGGCACTTATACGACGGCTCTGAGGGGAGGCTGGACATGGACTGGCGAGCTCATAATTACAGAGACTTTGGAGATGCTGATACAAGACGGTCTGAGTTATAATCCTGATTCCTACATGTCCAGCTCTGCTATTAAAAGGACACCTAGTTTTCCCACCTCACTCCATTTCTTGAATCTGTCCGTAAAAAAACTTATTCAAGATCAAGGGCCCACACCTAGAAACGTCGCCTGTAACCAGACCCGATACGTTATGAATCGTCACGTGGCACGTATACATGTTTATGTATCATCCACGGCTACGTATCATCATGATTCTAGGCGGAAAACTTCTGCGATTTCTGAGTTTGTACAGCCACCCATCCACCACCCTTCCAAGAAATGAAGAAGTTTAAATGATTTTCAGCGGCTTTCCAGCTACTCCTTTGCGTGATCAATCGACTTGTAGTTAGTGCCAGGGAACTTTCTCAGCCGTTTCAACATCTAACGCTTTGATATAAATAAATGAACGGGGTGGCGTGAAATCCAGTGTGGATTCGACTGATTTCTGAACATCGAGTCAATGTTTCTTACCTGGTCTGCTGGTGAGGGTGGGGCGCCATGTTGATATACCCAGAGTAGACCGAGTTGGCGGACGGCAGTTGTTTAGCAGTTGTTTATGATTCAATTAAGAGCCTTTCTATGAACTCTCAAGGCTGCTCAGTACTATACTATGCTCAATCGCTATCCCCCATCAATTCGGCCAATTCGGCCTCTTCTTCCACAGTCATTAAACTATCCCCTTTCTTCCCGGCCTCCTCCTCTACAAGCCCTCTCTTCTCATCCTCAGCCTCTTTCCTTGCCGTTTCGAGGTCGGCCGATTTCAGGCTCCATTGCCTCACTGTTGCATCGATTCCCACGCTGGCAACCTTTTGCCCGGGAAGCAGTACTAGCCCCGTAACCTCCTCGAAGTGCCCTGTGAAGACGTGATGTAAGTTTCCAGTGCTCTTGTCGAAGACGCGGACCTCTTCGTCGCGGCACGCAGTTACGACCCATCCACCCTCTTCGTCGACAACGACATCACGTACGAAATCGGGATGTTCGAGACTCGTGTCTTCTTCCCATAGTCTAGCTCGAGAAAGGCATTTTACCGACTTGTCGGCTGATGCAGTCCATAAATCACCGTCGGAGTCGAAGTGGATCGAATCTATGCTCGTTTCATGGGCTACAATGGGCGTTGGGGCTGAATCCTGGATCTCCGAAGCCGAGGATAGACTAATGTTCCAACGGCGAATCTCACGATCGCTACCTGCGCTGAAGACGGTTAGAGATTCCTGAGTAGGATTATAGTCCGTGAGGTCCAGGGCCAAGGCTAAGATGCCTCGAGTATGGCCTTTGAGTGTGTGCAGCCTTTCCCCAGTTGAGGCATCCCAGATAATGATACTCGCATCCGCAGAGCCAGATATCAGAATATCTTTCCCATTTATTGTGCAGACACAGATGGCCTTGACAAAGTCACTGTGGCCTTGAAATCGTTGCGCAGGTTTTCGCGTACTGAGTGTCCATGTCCATATACTTTTATCCCAACAGCCCGCGAACACAGTATCTAACTTCGGCGAAATGGCGACAGAGGTAAGAGGGGCGTTGGGTCCTGAGAAGGTTGCGATCGTTTCACCGGTCTGTATTACAGAAAAGTTGTCAGTAACGACCCGTTTTGAATGCCTGGACCAAGAGGCTTGGGGAACTATGTCTGACCAACTTCAAGCTTGATTCTCTTCACATTGCCGGCGGCTTCAGCGATATATATTTGCCCTTCATCTTGGGGGTCTGCGATGGCGGCGAGGACCTTTGAGCGGACCGCGATTGGGCTGCCTTTGACATTTTTCGACTTTGCCTCTTTTCGAACGGTTTCATTCAGAGCAGATCTAACTGATATTAATTTTGGCAAAGCAGTAAGCTAGACGATACATACGTCGTCTGGAAGAAGTGGCCAGGATCTGTTGAGCGCGACATGATGATCAATTGTTGGTTGTGGGAGAAGGTACAAAGGCGTCTGCCTGACGTCGCTCTGGGATAAATTCCGAACCCCCACCACCACGCCCCACCAATCATACGTAAACCATGGCCCTCCTCACCTCACACATTACTACATTCTAGTTACGAATCCACAGCAGCACTGAGTACTCACCCTCATTACTATTCTGTCTCCTGATATTACGATTAGTATTGGCATGAGCAAGATCGGCATGCGAAAAGACACCCAAAACGCCAAAGAAAAGTCATCAAACCAGAAAATCGTCATTTCTATACCGAACCCTCATAAAGGTCGCCTCAGTCCGAGAACGACATGCGAGTCCGTGTCTCATGCTAGAAGGAAAAATCATGAACTCATGAATCCGTCAAGAGTGAGGCGCGGTATACATCCAAACCGTGACGCCCAACATTACACTCAGAGGATATCTTGATAACGAAATCATTACCCCATCAGCCGTTTTTTCTTTTCGTCAAACGCCATGAATGCGCCTTAAACGCGTCCCCAATGCGGTCGTTAAGGTCATAAGTGATACAATGCAAGTGGTACACCCCTCCACCGACATCACCTCCTTGAAGCCTCTGCCGACGCCAACGCGGCGAGGTTTCGTATCTGCCACCTCCAACCTCCATTCTTGCTCTCACCATTATCACGGATGCCTACCCATGCTTCCGTTCTCTTTCGCCACAGAACCTCTTCCTCTTTCTGCCTTCGAATAAAGCTGGGCCCGAGATCAAACTCCTCCCCGACGAAAGATGGCTCCTCTAAGCCCGATACACTTGCAGCAGTATTATTAGCACCGGAAGCAACACCAAAACCGGCAGGAGAATCGTTGGTCTTGAGATCATCGATTCCTGCAAATGGGTCTTCATCGTCCATGTCTACGGATGGCGATCGAGGATCGCCGTCTGATGCGCGGGGCATCTTCATCCACGACATCTTTACAGGGTCGAAGACCATTCCACGTTCGACTTGAACGCCACGAGGCTGCGAGATCTGAGAGATCAAAGCCGGTCGGGGCGGTGACGGTGCGGGTGCGACCTTTACAGCACGTGACGAAACATTCTTCTGCGCAGCGTGGATGTTGGAGAGCGCAGAGTGCGAAATTGAATGTGATCGGTCATGCGAGTGATGGAAGGGGTGATTAGGTGGTGCAAATGTGGGTGTGCTTGCTGTCGTAAGAGCAAGAGTTGTTGTTGATGTATTAGGATGGGAAAATGGAACCAAAGCGTCCTCATTTCCTTCCCACCGTTGTAGTGTTGGATTATAAGTCATTCCTTTTTCATCTAATACAACGTTATTAGCAATTTCATGGTTTCTGGAATCCAAGTTGTACATACTCTTCTGCATAGGTGCGGACATAGCCTTAATCAGATGAGGCTTCTGTCCTGTCCCTCTCTTGCGGTGTGCAGTAGGGCTGGTATGGGGGCTCCGTGCGGCGACCTGGGCCTTCCAGTTCGTATGTGTTGGTGCGATTGGGCCTTCACCACGGGACCTTGTGCCTGCTAAGCGTTGCTCACGAGCGATGCGGCTTGCGGCAGTGTCACGAGCGAATCTCGGGGTACTGTCCATTTTCGTGGGGCTTCTGGGTGTTTGTGGAAGCGGTGTGGCCATACGATCAGGCTGAGGCAAACGGGAATTGCTGGGTAGGTGGCGGAGGGTCTTGTGGCTCTGGACATTTCGGGGGGCTTTTTCGAATTGCTTCTCTTTGGATGCAGAAGTTGGGAGGTCGTCGAAAACCTCCAGTTCATTACCGTCACCATACACGCGCCTGGGGCCTTGAGGTCGACTGAGAGTCCGCTTGGTTGCTGCTTCACGGGCTAGCGCGGTCGGTGCCATGTCCCTACGCAACCCGGTCCGGCTGGGGGTGTCTGGAGGATTGCTTGCCGACATACGGGAATATGACCTCATGGACGGGGACTGTGGCCGTCGCGGGTCGGAGTCTCGACGCAAATGCGGCTGTGAAGACTTGGACATGACATGGTGAGACTGCGAGTTGGCATTTCCAGCAGGCAAGAAGGGTACTGCGGACCGTGCTACGGAGCCGTAGTTATGACGGAGAAGGGGAGCAGAGCGCTTCGCACGAAGGAGCTGTGCGCTCGTAGTGGTGGGCATCGGACGACTATTGGCCAGATTGGAAGCTCCCGATTCATACACTGGAGTGAGCCTGGTACGGGTGGTGGATGGGAGCGGCCTTGGGATCCTCGAAGCTGACGGTTTGTCGGTAAAGGTGAGGGTAGTCGCAGGTCGAGCAGCGGGAGGAGCAGGCGCCTTCTTGGGTTCCTTCTTAACTACAACATTACGATTCAAAGTGAGTTTCTTAGTATCGAGCGCTTCTTCAGCGCCAAAGTCAAGGCCATCCAGAAAGTCCTCCTCATCTACTACTGGGGTGGGTGTGGACGTGGGCGTATGTGTTGGCGTTGGCTTGACCTTCAGTAGAGGTTCAACCTCAAACGGAGGCGCTAATTGGGGCGGCGAGGAAGTTGGTTGAGGAAGAGGAGATGGCGTGAGTTCTGGTGGGGGGGCTGAAGTCGGTGGTGGTTCCCGTTTGTGCTGTGTTGGGATGGGTGAGACGTCGGGTGTGGAGTGTTCCGCCTTCTTGAGCTTCTCAAGGCGGGCATTGAAGTCGAGCGGTTCATTTGGCAGCACAAGGCCGGTGAAGTCGTCGTCCTCGCTCTCCACGGTCATACAACTGCCCATACTCGGCGACATGGCGGATACTGATGAGCTGCGCCCGCCACGGCCATCCCTCCGGGTGCCAGCGAACCGGATCCCCAAGCTGCCCTCCCCCCAGTCATCGAAGTCGTCCTGATCTTCGGCCGGTGTGCGCGGCATGGGCGCCTTTAGTTTGAGTCCATCGTTGGTGTTGGTCGGTAGCTCGAGATCGTTACCCCAGTCGTCGTCGACATCAATTTTGCGGTTTGATTTCTTCTTGCCAAGTCGATTGATCTTCCCGCCAAGGAGGGCAGACGAAGGCACGCTCGTGGGGATGGGGATACCGGCCTGTTTCGCAGATGTAATGGCATTGATAGTGGATAGCTCGTCGTTAGGGGTGAGCAGAACCTGCCAGTCGTCGTCGCCAGTATTGGATTCGGAGCGGACAGAAACGCGGGACGACATGGACTGGATGGTGCTCATGGAGTGGGTGAAGAAGTCGCCCTGCAGGTCGCCATCGTCGTCCCAATTTTCAATCGTGGAGGCCATCGAGGCCATGCGCTGTGCGAAGCTGCCGCCTTTGCTGGTCGACATGGCAGCGTTCGCGTGGTTGAGGTGTGCAGGTTTGTGATGCGGGTGGGTGCAAGAAGTTGCTGCTGGCCTGGTCTGGAAGAGGTGGTTGGGTTGGGGCGGCCCACGGCCCTTGTGGTGGCCGGCTGCTGAGGCGAACCTTGGCATGGACCTCCCATCCATCGCCCATCACCGACCACCGACCACATGCCGCCCAATGCGTTCTTCTTGACGCGTCGGAGCGACACGAAATGCGCGGAAGACATGCAGCTGATCTGGAAAATATCCCTACCTCCCCACCGCCATATCACCTCCGAGCGTGTTCTATAGTATAAAATCCTGTGCGTGTCTGTTCACTGTACTCCGTACATGCCTGATGACCTGCTGCTATTAACAGCCACGGGTGCTGCTGGCCCAGAGCTGGAGGCCACTTTCCCACTTTCCCCGCTCACCACGGCCACGGCCACGCCGAGTAGAGTAGAGTACGGCACAGTAGAGTACTACAGAGTAGGGCTGTTCTGTACAAGTACCTAGTTCTATCAGACCAGACGCCATCCAATCTTTGTCGTCGAGTGCCTGGAGCGCGTCCTCGTGCCTTGCAGGCAGCACCCACAACTCAAATACACACACTCACTTCCTCTCACGTCTTCACTGCTGACAGTTCCTGCCTGTGGCTGCTTGTAGTAGTATAAGACTTGGCTGCCCTCCCACCTCACACACCTGGCTGCTGTTTCAATCTTCCCCTTCCGCCATTTGAAACGTTCGGCCAATTTCCCGCCTTCTTCCGGTATACACGACACCGTGACCGTACCGCTCCCCAGGTCGCTCTGTTACAGGCATAACCCTAACCGTTCAAGGGGTTGTATCACATCTGCTAGGGCTGCCTCGAGATCCTTAGTCCCACGCCTCAGCGTCATTGGCCGCTGCCCGCGTGCTCAACCTGCCCGAATCAGCAAGTTTTCAAACATCGCCATCTTTCCTTGATTTTTCGTGTTAGAGAGGTCTCAGTCCGCCACAATGGACCGTCGCCACATTATCCCCGTCCCCGCTGCCAGCGATGATGGCGGCGTCGTGGTCGTCGAGGTGGAGGAGGAAGGGCCCGACCCGCTGGACCTGCGCCTGGTCGGTTGCGAAGGCGAGAACCCATATGTCGCTACAAGTAAGATTGTTTCAATTACTGGCTCATTTCCTTCCTTTGACGCGTCTCTCCAGTCAAGCAACGCAGCATAGGGAAATTGAAAAAGAACAATTTCAAAGGCAGTGATGAAGAATGGGCTACCATCTTGTCTCATTTCCTGCTCCAGAAACAGCCTGAAGGAGCCCAGGCCCGGATATTGCATGACGTTCGCGTCGTCTCCACGCTCAAAGGCAAGGACCTCGAGATCTCCATTCGAAGGGACGTCCAGGGTATCAAGGTATAGTAACTCCACCGGGAGTAGTTGCTATCCGAGCTAAGTTTAGACAGGTGACCCTAGGGGAGATTCTGCTTCGGCAGGAGGAAGAGGAGGAAATCAACCCATTTGAATGGGCTCAGAACGCTGCCCAAGCTCACAATAAAGCCATGCAAGAAATTTCAGACTTGAAAAGGACGCTTAAGGAAAAGCAAGCCACGATCGACAAACTCGACGCTCAACTTGAGGACTTCATCAAGACGAAAAATGTGACTGAAACAGCCATGCTCCAGCAATTTATGGGGCTGCTGAACGAGAAGAAGAGGAAAATACGTGACCAAAGCCGCCTGCTTTCTGCTGCTAAGGTTGACAAATCCATTGGTACGTGTGTTATGAGCAATTATGATCATCATTAATTTGATCTAACGTGAAGTCATATAGCCACAGCAGTCCAGGCCGCTAGGGAGGAAACGAAACCACGCACGGCTGGTCCATCACGAGCATCTAAGCGCAAAGCMCCTGCCACGAAGCCAGTAGCTGCCGAGCTGGAACCTGACAGTGAGCAGATGGAGATAGATGAAGTTAAAGCCGAAGAAGAGGATGAGGATTCCGGGATCGAGGCTGCCACCCCTGACCGTACGACAGACGATGAGACCGAGGATGAGGGAGGGGACTTGGGCGGTGCTACGGTCTCATCTCAGTCGCAGTCGAAAGAGAGGGCCACGAAACCTACTGACGTGGACGCGAAGCTGCCATCTAAAGTGGCTGACACAAAAGAAGCGCCACCACCAAGGAGAGAATTACCCTTTGGCCGGCCAGCAACACGGAGCAAACCGACGGAGAAGAAAGCCGTGCCTGAGGAAGATGAGGAGGATGATACAGAGGACGATGAGCTGTGAAGTTACCCGCTGTGAGCCCTATCGTACTCCTTTTTGACATGACCGATTTGCCCTATGCTTCGGCGAATCTGGATCGTACGGAGTGAATGAAGCAAACCGCAATTGGACGATCTATTAAGATTGAGTCTACGTAGATGATAGCTTAAACGATTGAACTCAATGGCTATTATGTGAGAGGATCTGGAAGTAGTATGCAAGAAGAGAATAAAGCTTGCACAGGGCAAGTCGCATGTGGCAGGCTAGGCTAGGCCTGATTGGCTGTTCACGTTTCTTCTGCGCACATTGTAGCAGTGTCTTTCAGAAACAGATAGAACTCAGCATAAAAATCATGCAATTGGAACATTTATCATGTAACTCCAGAGAACAAGGTACTGCAGGTGGGCATAGTCAATGTGCGCATCCATTGTAATTGCGCACGATGGAATCCTTAGGCTAGACTCAGCATCAGAGCGGTGTCGAAACGCGCAGACAGGTAGAAATTGAGCTGCGCAATCTCATATCACTAGTTGAGCGGTGGTCTGTTGTCTTGGACTTATCTTACGATGCTCTGCGTTTGCGATCCTGCGGTGTGTTGTTAATAATGGGCCTTGTTCTTTGCGATTCGTCACTGGGAGAGATTATGATGGCATGGGAGCTAAAAGAGGCCGGACGCTGATGTAGCGCCAGGGTAGGTACAGAGGAAGATCTCGCTTGTTGATGGATACGTGGGTACCTATGTACTTATCCATGTACCTAGGTACATGTGGCGCCCATGGTGGCCCTGCCATCCTACCATAGTATCAGCGAGGATGAAATGTCCAACAGCTCTTGGTGTATCGACGAGTACGTATTCGAATAGGCAGCGTATGCGCCACGATAGGAGGCAGAGTGACTGGAATAGGCGATACAGTACGATAACTCAATACCCCCTCCCGGTGCCCCCAAAACCCCTGCGACAGGTGCAGCATTCATGAGCAAAGACGATTCGTCGCGTCTCAGGAATAGTCGTGGGCGGGCAGCCAATGAGCGGGTGTGACGGTGACGGAGCGTTGCACGCGCGCTGCGCTGAATCGGAACCTGAAGACGAACCTCATGCCAAGATTTCCTCTCCGATGCAATCCCAACTGCTGATGCGCCTCAACACCACACACACCGCTCGCCCACCATCGTATGTCCAGGGTCGCAGCCTCTGGAGTCTGCCTTCGAGTTCGTTCCCCGCCGTGTCCGCGGTTCTGGACCTGGCCGGAATGATCGACCTGTGCGGCCTCAGCACACCTGCAAACCAGAGGCTGAGGTAGCACCAAGGCCCCATTCATTATTGACTCTGTAAGTATTGTACGCGTTGCGCAGCCACCAAAAGAGTGCCTACAATAGAGCTTCTTATTGATATTGTCAATAGCTTTCCTTGCGCGCCCCGCTGCCGTTTCAGCGCATTCGTCGGCCGATTGTTCGAGTATTCACTCTGCCCTTTCACTCTTCACCACCCCGCCCCAGCCATATAATACTCCACCGCCGCCCCGCCTCCTCCATGTCCTCTCAAACTCCTTACATCCTCTCCTGCAATATTCCTCTTCTGAAGCTCCAGCAAAGCGCACGCTCTTGTTGCTAGCTACTCATACATTATCTTCATCGACCCTACCATTGGACCCTTCCAAACAATGTCCGCGTTAGACCCTCCGCCAAACCCACTGGCGCCGACTACGAAAATCAAGCGCGCCGATTTCTCCAAGGAAGACCAGGAGGACCTTGATCTATTGGATAGCGCTTTCGACCGCATCCAACGCATTGTCCCCCCGGCTCCCTATATGTTATCTACTCCGTCCCTGGCACCATACAAGCACCATACCGAAGAATCAGCTTATAGCTGGATGATGGGACACCTCTTTAAGAGCAATGAGCAACACCTCCAGTACCAAACCCTTAATTTTCGTGAGCCTTATATGAGTTTGTTCGTCATGCAACACGGCGAGGGCAACGAACCCAAGCCCAACCCAGCCGAGTCTCAGCCAGCAAATGCTCCGCAGCAAGGACCGAAAAAGAAGATGAACTTTTCGGACTACAAGTCAAAGCAAGCAAACGGTGTCATCACCCCCAGCTCGAAGAAACCTTCGCCAGCAATGGCTCCCACCAGACCCAAGCCAGCACAGGTCAACGGAATCAAGGATTCGGGCAAGCCTGGCGCTGCGCAAGAGAAGTCTGCGTCAACTCCGACGAAGCGGTTCGTTGTCCTTCACTATATTCTCGATACTCTACTAATTACGTATTTTAGACCTGCCACTGAGCAATTGACGCCAGAGAAGCCAGAAAAGCGGATACGAGAGTCACTCTCTTCCGCTGAAGCACAGCCCAAAGTCGAGGTCCCAGAGAAAGCTAGACGGGAGACATCAGTCCCCTCGGGCGCGACTCCGCACGGGCTCCCACCCCTCCTATCACCCGTTGACCAACCACTAAACAACCCGTATGGCCTCCCGGCCATTCTCTCCCCTACCCTACCCTCCAATGTCCAAGCAGAGTTGGACAGACTAGAGACCCAGCGCAAGCGAGGAGATTCAAACGCTTCCACATCTTCTTCTGACCGGAAGAGTCAATTGCAATCCGTCCCTGAACCCACACCACAAAAACAAGAAACCAGCAACAAGGCGCCCGCTCAATCTCGTTCACGTTCCGCAAAAGAGAACCCACCAACCAGTGAAGGTTCGGACCGTAACAGCGATTCTGCACCGAGCCTCATTGTTAAATTGAAATACCCAAAACGTCTTGCTGCCGACGTGGTGAGGCTCCTTCGTCTCCCTCCCCGAAAGCCTCCTGTCGTCACGGAAAAAGACCAGCACCACGGAACCGCCGATGAGCCCGCGAAACCCAGCCCCAGGGTGACTGAGTTCCCAAAGAAGGCCAAAGAAGCACCAAAGATAACGACAAGGAAGGTCGATGGTACTGCCTTTGGCTCAAAGGCCGCGGCCGGTCTGAAGGGCAGTGAGAAGCGAGCACGAGGTGATGATGAGAGCTCATTGTCGGTTCCTTCTAAACGACCCAAAGTTCAGCGTGGCCAGGATGGCCAAATTACCCCTTCACAGCAGGTCGCGTCCTCACCAGCGATGTCATCCAAATCTAGCGCTCAGAAGAGCCAGGGCCCATACGCAACACCCCGCAAAGATCCCAAAGCGGTGAACATGCTCCGTACGACGTCGACCGAAGGAAACGACTCCACCCCTGGGCGCTCTGGGGCAACGCCTTCAGGGACAAAGCATCTCGATGCCAAAGGGACTCCGACGTCTGCTCCATCTGGCGGAAAGAAACCGACGGATCAAAAGCTGCTCGTGCAGGCATCCGTGAACCTCAACAATATGGGACGCTCCCTCAAACACAAGGCTCAAGAGCTTGCAGGCGACAAAGGGAAACCGACCAACAAGGAAGACCAGAAGCGAGCCGCCGTCACAAGTATCGAGTGTATTCTCTCCTACATGGCTGCCTACCACGCCCAAGATCAATCGCTGCGGTCACGAGGCCGCCCATCCGAAGTTGAGGCAACCTGGAAGACTTTACTACCCCTTTGCGCCTCCTACGCTGGTCGCACCAAGGACTTCCCACACCTCGATGGCCTCCGGCTTTACCTGGCTGCAGTCATCTCCGCCGCTATCTGCGCACACGTCGCACCGCGCGCCAATCGTCCCAAAGCGCACGATTCGCCGCAAGATGCTGCTCCTGCTGAAGCTGCCAGGTATCACGGACAGATGGCCGAAAGCTTTTCTCTACTTGCAGACAATCTCATGAGGATGAACCGCTGCACCCAAGACGCGCGTGTAGCGCTTCCTATTGACGATCTTATCAAATCCTACCCAAAGACTTGGGCCGGCAAGGAGAAGAACGTGAGACTGAGCCGTGAGGACGAGACGTTTGCCAATGGCAACCTCTCCGGCCCATACTTCCTTCCGATTGCTAACGACACCACCCCGATCCAAGCCGTCCGATTCGGCCTGAAATTTCTCCGAGAGTATTGTGACAAGGAGTCGCTCAGTCACACCCTCCGCGTCAATCTCGCCAAGCCAGAGTGAACCTGAACTTGGATTCTTCGATGATCAATGTGTTCCAAGGATTTTTTTAGGCATAGCAACGGGACTTGTTTCACCGGCATTTGGCGTCCTATGACTTTCTTACCCGGACTACCTCTTCTTGTCTCCTTTTGTAGGAGGCAATACCTTCCAAAGAAGCGACCAAGCCGCTTTTACGAACATGAACATACGTTCTGGACCATTCCCGGCGTTACACGAGCAAGGCTTGGCCTGGACCAGCAACAATCTAGCTTGCTTGACTGGATTTACGCAACCCCTTTTCTCTATTTGTTTCATCAAGTGCGTTTTTCTGTACTCGGCGGATATGGATTCATAACTCGGGCTTTTACGGGTGATACCCCACGAGCGGCGGACAATTGCTTTCCTTCTTCTCCCAATTTGAGTGAGAAAAGAAAGAAAGTCCCAGGTCCTCCCCCTCGTATACTCATTTTCCTTTTTTACTCTAAGTGTGTGCTTCTCCTGCTTGCTCTACTCGATTACGTATAGATCGATAATTCAGCACCTCTCTCTAGAGGTTCTTCTTCTTGAATGGATGGATAGGTGGAGGATGGGATCGATTGATAGCGGGCACCCCCTCCGCATCCCTTGCCGAATTGGCATACATCAGTCAAAAAAAACGGACGGTAGCACGGTGGATATCTGGTTCATGCCATGGGCTCGGCGCATCTTACTACGTACGCCCCTTTGGGTCGTTTCATAGTCCTATGTAAAGCCTCATATGGGACCTTGATAGTCTGTGCTATATAGAGAAATAAAATCGAATACTTCAAAATTCAAAATTCCTATTGTGTAATCAAAATCTACAGCCTGAATGATGGCAAAACCAAACCAAGTTGAATCGACAGATGAAGGATGAGGACGGCCAGTGTGCAGAACGAATGCTTTTGCTCTGTTCACGTTCACGTCATAATCCCCTTCATCACAAGTCTAAAACAGTTTGCGCGGGGAAAAGCTAGCTAGCTCGCTCAAGGTAATTCTTTCATTCGTTAAGATTTATTTACGGCAAAATGGGTGCCCCATGAAAAGAAAAAGAAAAAGAAAAAGGAAACAAGACAGATACAGGTATATGAGAAAGGTAAAACATGTTCTTGATTTCCCGCCCAAATCAACCAAAAATGAGCACGAAATATTGGTGCAGGAGGCTTTTTTGCCCTATCTTGAAGGCGCTCGAAACGTCCTAGTTACAACATGAATCGCTCACTCGCGAAGTCCGCAAGTCTAAATGACAATGACGTGCATGCTTCGCTTGACTATTGCCAACCAGGCTGTGGAGGGCCCCCTTGGCCGCCGTGCTGACCCCCTTGTGGAGGACCATAGTTCTGTTGACCAGGTGGTCCAAAATTTTGCTGCCCATAGCCGTGAGGTTGCCCTCCGGAAGGGGGACCATAGTTCTGCTGGCCCGGTGCACCGTAGCCTTGTTGTCCGTAGCTGTGCTGCTGACCCCCCTGTGGAGGTCCATAATTCTGTTGTCCTGGTTGGCCGTAACCTTGCTGCCCATAACTGTGTTGCTGGCCGCCTGGTGGGGGACCATAGTTCTGCTGCTGTTGTGGGGTGCCTCCGTATTGATTGTGCTGATGTTGATCGTAGTTACCGGGACCACCATATGGCTGTGGTGGTTTTGGACCGCCATATCCAGCCAGCTGGCCATAGCCATTATCTTGAGGTTTCTGCTGACCGTACCCTCCAGGTGGCCCACCATGGCCTTGTTGATGTTGGGGTTGTCCGCCTCCATAGCTCTGATTGTGCTGGGGAGCACCGCCGTATTGATTATGCTGATGCTGTGACGGGGCAGGGCTGCCATACTGTTGACCTTGGGGTTGCTGATTTTGACCTCCATAGCCCGGCTGTCCTCCATATCCATGCTGGTGCTGGTTATTTTGGCCGTAAGAGCTTGGTGGTGCTGGGGAAACGCTGTTGCTTTGGCTAGATGGTTGATAGGATGATGGAGGAGCAGTCCCCGTGTAAGTACCACCCTGACCAGTAGATCCGCCATGGCTGTACCCGTAATCATTCTGGGGTTTGTTGTGCTATAGTTCGTTAACTCTGTCAGAAATGTAATAAGCAGCAGCAAACATACCGAGCCACCAAGTACGCCACCAAGTAAACTACCTAATCCCCCTCCGGAACTGTGACCGCCAGAGCCACCATGACTTCCAGATTGCTGGTTACCCTGATTGTGTTTACCGCCGCCTAGAAGGCCGCTTGCAAGAGATCCGACAAGGTTGCTGGAGCCTCCGCCGCCGTGGCCACCACTGCCAGAGTGCTTTCCACCTCCCAAAAGCGAACCTGCGAGCTGTCCAAGCCCACCACCGCCACCACTTCCTCCATGAGATGGCTTTCCGCCAGTTAGCGCATTGATAGCGAGGCCCTAGGGTTGTCAGCGAATCCATGTCTCCTCGAGTACTAAAGACGTACACTGAGACCACCAGCCCTGTCACCCGTAGGCCCATCAACGCCCCGTGATCCTTCTCCAGCGTCAGGACCCTGTGTACCATCTGCTGGTTTATCAAATGGGTTGGCAGCTTGGGCCGGTGTGCCGCCGTGTGAGCCCCCACCTACAGGGGCAGCGCTTGTTGGTTGTTCCCACTGGGATACTCCGGTGCTGATTTGAACGTCTAGAATACCTAGAATCAGTATGGTTTCCTCGGTGGCAATGACGTTGGGCTTCAGCAGGAGACATGAGCCCAGGTGCGGATATTACGCACAATAATATTTCCGCGATCTTCAAGAAGTCAGCAAAGTATCAAGAAGGGCCAAGTGGGTGCAGTAGCGGGGAGGAGGGGTTTGTTGGAGGTGAGGGCTTAGAGAAAACTCACTTATCATCCCATTGAGCTATCCAGCCTGGCGGTAGCTTGGGCAGATTGGGATCGGTAGGCCCAGAATCTGGAGAGA
Source organism: Nigrograna mackinnonii (assembly GCA_001007845.1). Taxonomy (NCBI): domain Eukaryota; kingdom Fungi; phylum Ascomycota; class Dothideomycetes; order Pleosporales; family Nigrogranaceae; genus Nigrograna; species Nigrograna mackinnonii. Next base: position 674,221 of record JGVQ01000073.1, on the reverse strand, counting down.
CTGGTGGTTGTGGGGGGGTTGGAGCCGCCATGGTTCAATCGCTGCGGCGAGTGCGGGGCAGGTAGAGGACGAAGAGGGCGCACTCGATGAAGGGCAAAACCGAGAAACGGGAGGAGAAGATGGAGGATGCCTCGTTGCTACCCGCTGGGGAGGCTTATATGAGAGAGGGTAGGCTGCTGGGTGGAGGGTATCTGAGGGAGACGTGATGGAGAGTGGCTGTACCCATGGCCATTTGACGACCGAACTGGACCCTTGCACACACACACACGTCAATGTTGCGGCTTGGGCAGCCCAACTGTGGCGCAACACGCCCCCTTACTACAGCTTTCAGCTGGCTTCAACATCACCCACAGTCACTTACTAGCCACACAGTGTGCTGATGAGCAAGCACATTACTCACTCGGGCTAAATCACAGCAGTCGAGATTTCTGACTCGGCTTAAAGACATCTGTGGGATAGACGTATGTTTGATTGTAGGTCTCCCTATATCTCTCACACAGATACCCTCCGAAAATGCGAGCATTCCCTACGCTCAGCCATACGGAGCACACCCCCTGGGCCCCTATAATGTGCAACCAGTCAGATACTCCGAAATGTACTCTGTGTGTTTGCGTGAAGGCCCGACACGGATGCTTGGAGGATCCGCTGCCGAACGCCAGCCCAATGCTAAGTATCCCATTACCGTTGCCACCTCCTTACCCATTAATCATACATGAACCTGCCACAGACGCATACGCAGATCCAGAACTCCATTACCACGCGTATCCATCTTCTACTACGTCGTTGCCGTTCCAATCTTCGTCTCCACTAGCTTCAGAATCGAGAAAATCATCCTCGGCGTAGATTGTCTCTTGTGGACGAGAATTGTCAATCATGAAGACCACCGTGTGGCATCTAGCCTGGATGAACTTGATGGCTTCATCGTCCGCATAATCATCGGATTCTGACTCGTTCGACGACGACTCATCATAATTCGTGGATGCCTTTGCCCGAGACCGCAGACGCTTTGTATCCCACTTTTCATCATGCTTTGGCCTGCGCACTGGAAGAAGCGGCCTGTCGCTATCACTTTCCTCACTATTCTGCTTGCTCATGTCCTCAGCAACACCCTCCAGCAAAGAATCGTTCTTCTCAGGCACTGGTTCTTCGTTGGATGCTTTCCACTCTCTGAATGCACGTAAAGAGGTGAGATGAGGCGATGGTGGTACCGAACGTCTCGCAAAAACTTTTTGGAATCGAGCGGACCATTTCTTTCGAAACTCTGCTCGCTGTCGCCAATCCACATCGACCATAGCTGTAATGACAAGCTCACGGAGCCAGGGCAACTCCTCTGCTGCATCCATTAAAGAAGTGAAGAATGCAATAGCCGAAGTGGGATTCTTCTCCCGAAGGAACTCCAAATCTAGGATTCGAAGCGTCGAAGGCCAGCTTGGGATCTCGCCCTCTGGGAGAAGCTCATCGTAGAGTGGCTCGTTGTCTGAAGAGGAAGAGAGCGAACTATAGTAATGCATGTCCATCCTAAGCACATCTAAGCGTGGACATGATCGCTTTAGGTCCACCAAGAACGATAGATTCAAGGACTGATTGTGGTTGAGAACTAGCTCTTCCAAGCGAGCCCCGTGCGTCACAAGGAAAGCATTTAACGCGTCTGATATGAGCTCCCTGCAGTTGGTGATGTTCAATGCAACAAGTGTCTCTGGTAGAAGAGGCAAGAGGCGCTCATTGACGACAGAACAGGACTCAAAAGTAAGCGATCTAAGGTTTGGAAGAACTGCGAGAGCCGATCCGAGAAGTTCTTCCATGCTGGGCTCGCCCTCTGTCTGCTCTTTCTCGGGCTTCGGATGATACTTCGTTAAGATCACTTCACGAAGACTCTGGAATGCATCGGCGGTGTGGATCTCCTTCATTCCCAGTATGCCCTTCTCGCAGTAGGCACTGTTCCATCGCCAGCTCCACAGACGGTGCTCATTCTCCCGAAGCGTGTTGAACAATTCCTCAGGGTAATGCCAACGACGAATCCGGCTCTCTCGATAAGGTGGTTTATCATGCGGGTCAAATATTTCCAATTCCCTGAGTGTCTTCAACGATGTTAAAAGTGCCACAAGGTCTGAGATACTATTCGCAACATCCGTTAATTTTGTCATCCTCGTTGCATCCAATTCTAACCGCTTCACCATGACTGGGTAGTCTACATAAGCCCCGGCTGGCGGAGAAATGAGATGGTGAACGAGTCGTGATCGATTCTGCTTGGTCGCAAAAACTGGCGGGTTGCGGTAAAGTGCCGTCAATGCCGGTTTCGTAAAAGTGCTACAGATTCGAGCAGTCTGCGCGAGCCATGGAATAGACGCGGTAGGGGTCATATTCTCATCATGAAGTGGATGGGCAGCATAAACGAATATCTGCAGGAGGACGTGGTATGGCAGACTGGACCAAGGTGGTATGTTCCCATCGCTGATGATTGTCTCGGAGAGGTTCGGTGTTTCACGAGCTGCTATCTACCGTCAACAAATTTCAATGCTAGAAGAAATAATGGACTTACTTCTTGTCTTTAAAGGCGCCCCTAGTTCTCTCCTGCTGCGCTTTGCCCTCGGTGTTCCCCTGGATTGAGTGCGTGGAGTGCTTGCGACATTTGCGCGTGGTCTCTTTCGCGGTGTACTGACTTCTTTTACTTCAAAATCTGTGTCGAACTCATCATCATTATCATCATCTGAGCTAGACTCTCTGTATGAAACCCTGCGCTTTCCGCGCAATCTCCTCTTGTCGCGTTTGGTGGAAGCTGCGGCTCGAGGGCTTGTGCTTTCGAGTTGTCTGGGAGGACTGCGCTCATCTTCGGTTTGTTGATGCCTCGCAGATCTTCTTTGGGGCGTAGAACGTTGCTTTCTGGATCGGCGCGGATGGTCAGAGTCATCGGAGAAATCCTCGTCGCTGCTGGGTTCTTTGTAAGAGATAGCTTCCCGTTTGCGCTTCAGAACTGGCGCCATTGTGAGGGGTGTTCCGTAGTCGCAATGCGACAACAATGCTCGAGTGTTAATCACAGATTAGTCTGGCGCATGAGTGTATGTGAAGATGCGACCTCGAGGAGTGGTCAAGGCGACAACGGTGACAGTTCCGAAGAGAAGGTCATCTCGGAAGTTATTCCCCGCGAAAAAGTCGCGGAACCAGTGACGACACCGTTGTCTCGGACTAGCCATTTCTCCGAGCCGAGAAATTCAGATCACGTGGGACATGGCACGGTCCACAGGTGATGGCGAGCAACTCTTCTCTGATGCAAATTCCCATCCTGAAAAACTAAGGGTAAGAGGCGGTCAATAGCTCTTAAGTATGTGGAGCTGAAGGCGTGCCGATTGTGCAACACTTTTGTGAAACTTTGAGGAACCTGATTGGGCCCGATAATTGAGCGCGCCTTCTCATCCACAACTCATACAACTCATAACGCTACTAGACTTGTCATCACCTCACCCAGTCCTACGCGTCAGAGGCCGCTTACCAAGGCTCATTTGCCAATCATAGGAGCTTACATATGCACACTTCCTCCAATCACTCGTAGACAAGCAAGCCTCTATGTTCACTACTACAAACTTCACCTGGGTTGTTTTGCCTCGCGTCTGGGCTGCCGGTCTCGTCTTGTAGACGCCTTTTACCGTTACACATCCGATAATACTTTCCCTAGCCGTGGTCCTGGGAAACTACCCGGTCAGTCCCCAAGTCCCAGGCGCTGGCATCAATCCATATCTAGGGAACCTCATCCATGATCTACATTTCGGCTCATCGGAGGGCACAATAAGCATCAACCAGAGCAAATCTCCTCCTGATTTCATGTGGGCGGACCCTTTTCGGCGATCAGAGCATGGTTGGAAGGCGCGAGATAGACACTTCAGATCTTATACATGGCAACATCCTCTTCTACGATTTCCTCAGAAACAACAGAAATATCCTCTTCTTGGACCGAAACTTGCGAAGGGCATTACAGCTCCATGAAAAAGAGTTGAACAGAGGCCCACATGCCTCGAGTATTCCTAAAGCAGGATCGGAGCATCAAGATCGCCTTTTCTGGAAATTTCCAGACCGAAGTATGGTAAGAAAGCAGCAGGCTAGAAGAACTTTCAATGTACAAACGAGATCCATAAAAGCCATTGACAATGTGGGACTCCAAAATCCATTGGGAAGGGGGCCCCAAAAGAAACGAGGACCTCTTTTTCGCTACGGAGTAGACGTCGGAATTACAATCTGGGCGATCGATGTGGCGTTCAACTGCAAGAGCTTCTCTGATGGAAGCGCGACCCTAATTGGCACACAGACGGATGGAGGGACACACTTGTCACTCAATATGTCAGAAGATTTCGTTGCAAAGCTCAATGATCTCAATGTCCCTTTGGATCCGCAGGATCAGTTGTCTCAGAAAATGGGCATTATGGAAAATTACCAGATCGACATGAGCATAAATTTTAAACTGGACACCGACGTGCGAGATCTGTTTACGCATATTACCGTGGATCCTCAGATCCAAAAGGAGAATTGCACTCGCTGGAACGCGAAGTGGACCAACATCTTCGAATGTCCGAGTGAAGGCCAGCTCTTACCCTTATTCTATACCGTTCATGATCAGGACAATAGGAAGCGCAGGGATACAGGATTGGGGCTAGAGGTCTACATGTACTGGGAGGGGCCCGGAGGAGGGTCTGACCTGGCAGCTCTCAACCGTCGATTTAAAGCTGCCCTTGGAAATGGACATAACCCCTCGGTATCGACATATGAACCCTCTCGGCAAAGGTTCTCAGTGGCATATGTCTTTGCACATAAGACGATTCACCGAGATGGATTGCTATGTGCTCAATGTACGGACAAGAGGTTCCCAACAATTGATAGTCTGCGTATGCACCTAGATTGCTATCATGACTTCCTCAATTACCAGGTCCAAAGGTCAATGGAGATCGAAGGGGTTCAGCACTGGGAATTTCAGTGCGATGTTGCTAGCGAAACAGAGGAGCCACAACCGATCGTGGAGCAACCAGATCCAGTCCTCCTGCAAATCATCGCTCCCGTGGAACCTTTTGATCAGACAGCCTATCTAGATCAGGGAAATGATGATTGGCAGAGAAAGGCTAGGTTAGAAAAGCTTCCAAAGCTATCACAGCAGAGAGCAGCAATACAATCAAGGCGCAAACTGCCCGAGGAAGTGGAGGCAAGGAGCAAGAGGGAAAGAAAGAAATACAGAGTTCCCAGGGCTCCCGAAGGCGTCACATTTTTCAGGTCTTTTACGAAGCGGCCACTAGAAGAGGGGGAGTGGGTCAGTGAAAGTGACGACGACATAGACATGGAATGGCTGAGCGCCAGAACGAAATGGTGTACATTAAACGACGAGTCGATCCCCTGTCAGGCGAGGAGATTCCTCCTCGAATTTGATAGCTTCATGCGAGCAGAGAGGTTACAGGACGATATACACGTAGGTGACGCAGTCCTACGTTTTACAGGTGAAAAGTGGCCGTGGACGTACGATGAAGGCATCATTGAGGAATTCCAGAAGAAACTCACTCAGCTCTTAGAAGATGACATCATTTCAGAAGAGATACACTCTACGTGTCTTGATATCATACAACAGAAAGAATTGTCCAAGCTACCTATGCACGAACAGAAGCGACAGGTAGAACTTCAGGGACGAAAGGGCAGCATCCCCAGAATATGGACACGAGACATACTAAACTCTCAGAATGCGTCTCAAGGAAATGGATCGGCGATTGGCATAGACAGTGGGGTGATCCCGAGCCATACACACAGCAAAGGCGGCGGAAAAGCAAGAGCAGTCCAACCGCCAAGCGCTGACACTGAGATGCCAGACGTGGATTCAAATTCAAGTGCGCTTCCAGATGATCCGCCGTATGACCTCTGCGTCTGTGGCAAAGAAGCCGATCCCCACAACCCTGAAGGACGGCAATTGATTTACTGCGAGGCTCTCGTAAGTTCCCAACCTTTCACTTTCATATCCACTACTTTCTATCCGTACGAGGTAAGCCCACTAACAGAGACATTCCAGATGTGCATACGCGGCGCATATCACATAGACTGTGTCACAGACCATTGGAAACTATCTGAGCGGCCTAATGCTAAGACAAACAACTGGATATGTCCTGATTGCAAGGATGAAGAAGGTGGGAATCAAAGAAGCGTCGGCTCTAGTTAACTTGATTTCGGAATGTTCCATGTCGCAAGTTTTGCAGCGAGGCGTTGGCATTAGGAGCATGTACTTAATTTTCGCCGGGCCATCAACGCCCAAACTTTTAGTCGGTTGCGTTAGGGAGAAAAGAGGACATTTTCTATGCCTTCTTCGTAGCTGCGAGATTTGTGTCTTAGGTGGTTTTTGTATCTTTATGCATAAGTGCTTTTAAGGCTCTACGCAATCTCAATTGATATCCCTTTCCATCGTCTCGAACGCTTCACTTAACCAGGTGCCTTCTCAGACAGACCAGCACCACAGCATTTCCCTTGCTATCACTTGAGACCCTAGATATCCTCTCAAACGTACTTCATATTTGTCCATTATGCATGCGAGGACGGTCATTATTTTTGCCGCCAGGATATGTGTACGTAGCGAAGGTAGCCTGTATATGCAATCGTGGTATGTGGGTTCGTGAGTCGTCTATCTCTGTACGTCGTTAGATAGTTCTGCGACGATTTGGAGCACGGAGGATGAGCGGTGATTAAGCTAGTATAGCTGTTAGTAGGATCTGCTCCGGACCGGAGGAGATGTGGGTAGATTCCGAGTGATGTCGTTCCCCATGGAGAACCACTATGCATACCATCTCAGTTATACGAGGACACATATAGACCATAGGAAAGCCACTGCCCAAGAGATATAGAAGATAGTGGTCTCCAAGAAGGTGAATCTAAGAGGGCAAGCACGGGATGACGTAGGCTCAAGACTCGTGTGCTCTACCATTGTTGCTAGAGAGGAATGTTTGTATCAGGATTGAAAGCCGTGTTGGCGTAGCGAGGTGAGGAAACCGTACTTTCGTAAGTACGCCGATGAGGGGTTCGCTTGCTACAGGCAGTCATACGCGTATAAGGCTCTGAATGGTATGGCTGTTATGAGTGAGATGCACTGCTTGAATGTCTTGATGTCGTTCCCTTCGCCGCACCTACTTGTTCCTTTTATCTGAGTTAGGCATGAGACTATTGTGATCATTGGGAAGTCCCTGACGAAGTGGGATTCATGCCACTAACCATCAAAGTGAGCGAGCGGAAAACTCGTCCATGTCCACCCCTTCCCCTTTTCCGAGGAATGGCTACAGATATGTCAGGTACCGCTTCTCGTAGTGAGGTAGTCCTTGGATGACCCTGCGTTGCCATCGGTGTTGGTAATATCATGGAGCGCTAGCTACGCGACCAGCACCCAGTTTCCAGGCGAAGTCAGTAATCTTCATGTCCAATGATTAGCCTACAGCTGCCTGCTTTCGCAGTTGAGCTTTCGGTGGGAAGATAACTTATGTTCCAAACATCTCATATAATCCTACATTATGGAGTCCGGAGGCTGGCGTCCGACTATCTTCTGGGCAACAATGGAAAACCCTCATACAGTACGCATTTTGTATCCTTAAGCTTAACACTTCGATGGGCCTTGACTTCCACTGCGTGGATATCCGCAGGAACTTTGAGGGACGGAGGAGTGGGAGGTTCGAGGATCTACACTGATTGAGAAGGAATGGAACTAGACCTGCAATACTAGTCAGCAACTCTTTATCGCGGAACATGCGGTATGTCCAGAGTTTTCGGATCGAATCCTCTTCATGCATACGCTTGTTCCTACTGGGTTAGGCAATGATTTGAGCTTCTAGCGGTGTCAGGGAGGGGATATGAATCAACATAGGCCCTTGGGGGTGGGGGGTAGAATGAATGGATTGAGGGAATCGACCGGTAACACAATGCTTTCAGTCCCCATACATGGATACATACATTCTCTTCAAGTTCGTAGTCCAATGCGAGGTATTAGAGTCTGGCTGTAATGACACGCCTTCACCCGTTATCCTGCTATTGAGCGGAAATTTTTGTTGATACCCATCCGGCCTCCCCTTGCCCATGAAGGGTTACACATCAAGCCAAAAAATCTCACCATGCCAAGTTCCGGCCGAAAGACATACGAACATACGATTGGTTTCTTTGACTGCGACTGGCTTGATGAGTTTTAGGTGGCGTAGAACTGCATAGGACACTGAAGCTCGATTAAGGAAGGTCCTTCGTCTTACGTTGCCGCAGGATGGAAATCGCTTCCTTGTGTAGAACGAGGGGAACGAGGCCGCATCACCTTAGCATGTACTTATGCAGAAGTCGTCAGACATTTCGTCACTTTTCCTGCTATCACGAGACCATCTCTGCAGGTCAGGCTGGAGCATTGTAACCAATGCATCAATGAACTCATGGTTCAATCCAGGCCCTGGTCAGAAGAGTTCCTCTCCAACTACCAATGCCACTAGGAGGCGTCCTCAGACTGACACTGGTTGTTTCTGAGACATTGAAACAATCGGGTGGCGCATATTTGGGAAGAGTTATCTCGCATACGGAAGGTCAATTTCCTTTCCCAGGCATACACGGAAGCTGTTCTGTGCAAAAGTTCCAAGCCACCAGTTCTCAAAGCCTTCCATTTCCAATCAATAACCGGGCGGGCAGAGGCTGTTGTTGTACAGAGGGCATAAATGGAATATTCCAAGGGCGTTCCAGAACCCCTGCAGCCAAACGCCTATGCGAGAAGGAACATAGTACGGAAACGGAGATCATAGAAAGATCTGTTCTCTTTGGGAATTATTACCAGCTGAATTATAGTCCGGAGATAATACGCGCGTTTCATTAAGCCCTAGATGACTGGAAGCGCGAACCCACGAGAATTGTGCCTGAATCCAATCATTCTGCGTCAATACGGACATATTGAAAAAGGAACGGTTCGCGGGCGCATAATATCGTGATAGTCGTCGAGTGGCCTTTGAGCAAAGTGAAGATTTTCGGCCAGCATAGCTCCGAGGCCCGGGTCGATGGACCAAGATTGCGCACACTCCTGGGCCGATGGGGCTTTAGAAGATGATCATATGCGATCTGATCCCGATCCTTCCGGCTCGTTGCGGGCAGATTTGCCCATTGACATTGTCAGCACCTACAAGTCCTGTTACGTCTAAGATCTTACACATGTACGTCTGCGATGTAGAGGCCTTTAGCCGTCAAATCACAGGCTAAGTTGGTTGGGCAGGAAGGACTTTGGGGATGGAGGGTTGGTCGATGCGTACATGCATGCCTTGTGCATCTGCATCTGCACCAGAATATGCACATTGAGTCATGAGCCGCAAGCGCCCGGCCAATTCAAGACCCATCCTCCCGAATATTGCATGTATTCTGCCTCTTCGTATGGGCACTTTGGAGCTGCGATTCCCTTGCGATCTTCAATGGCGCTTAGGTGCAGCGTGCAGAGCATGGTTGAAGCTGAAGGGGAGGAGTGCGATCCGCAAGAGGCCCCTGCGTTTGAGGTCATGTGCCCGTTCGACAGAGGTGGTGGTGCGGAGGTATTCAAATGTGAAACGGGGACGTCCTTTGTGTCGCCAACAATTCGTCTCGCGCGCCCAAAATAGGAATCCCAACAATTCCCATTACCTTCCTCGGCCACCTGCAGAGTTTGTGGGAAGCGTTGGTCGTATGACAACTCGTTTCAGTCGATGGAATAGGCACATTGACGTGCAGCAACGGTGCAACAATGAACCCGTCGATGAGACATCTAAGGGACAATGAGGTGCCATAAGGTGCAAAACCTGTGACAACACGCTAAAAAGGACGTAGAAAGGACGACTTTCATGGGCAGGTCTGTGGTATTTGATACTCTGCTAATAGGTGCTTTTGTACAAGGCCGTTATAGACGGAGAAACCCGGGGACAAAAAGTAAGACATGAGAAACGGAACCAATACTATCGTACATGTTTGCGGAAAAGGAAAAGACAATAAATCGGATGCGCAAGAATCTCGGTTCAGTTCAATGATACAATGTCCTTGAAGTCGTTAGATGGAAATAAGACATTAGGCGGTTATGTGCTCGTCACATCTCAACTTTCGTTTGAAGCAGGGAATGCAAAACAACGAGATTTTTTTGTGCAAGGAAATTGTGGAGAGCGAGAGTCAAGGAACATGGGCTCCTGATTCGAAAGACAGAAAGGAACTAATGACAAAAAAAAACTTGAACAAACGATTCGCAAAATGAGTACTCATAGATGCATGCCACGCGTGAAATGTGCAGAGCATTACCTCCATAAGAATCCATAATGGTATCATGGCAAAACGGGGTCATCATGACTGCGTAAAATAAAGTCGTCTGAACGCTTTCAAAAGACAATTACCGCCCTTCGTGCTTTTGTGACGAGTAATAAACGCCTTATATGCCGACCGTGTCTTTAAACGAGCGAGGTGTGGTAGTCCGGGGCTGTGTTTCTTCAACTCCCTCCATTCGTACGTCTCGATCCCTCGATTCTGTTGCTGATGGTAAAGGTGCGGATATGGGTGTGAATGATGAGTATGCTTGGCTACTGGCCCTTGGGTCTCCTGTTGCTGATCCAAATGCTAAGGGTGATTCTGTTTCACTTGACGGCCTCTGCGACTTCTCTAGCTCCAATGGTGTGGGCTTACCACGCTTCTTCTTGCCGGAGGACGACTCCGAACCCCGATCTGGCTGGGGTTGCTGGGGGGTAGTCGCTGCGGGGGGGACTGGCGCCGATCCAGGCGGTGTCTCTCCAGGTCTTTGAGGTTCTCCCGAAGGTGGTGGTTCTGCTGCTGTCGTGGATACCCTCCCTTTCCTCGGTGGTGGATAGACTTCGCCCCGTGCCGCAGCCTCTTGCGCTCTTGCCTGCGCCTCTGCCTTGGTCGGTCGCCCACGCTTCTTCTTGTTTGCCGGCTCGCCCACTGGCGAAATACCATACGCCGGCCCACTGACAAACTCTCCTGGGTACGAGTGAGGCGGTCGAGGTTGGAGTAGGCGGCCAATTGGCGTCGTTGCCTCTTGCTGGTGCGCGCGCTTCTTTGGTATATCAGGCCCAGGGTATGGAATAGGAGCGGGCAATTGAGGTCGCTGCCTGTAGTCACCGGCCGAATAGGTCGAGTTCATCTGCTCGTATGCCATTTGACTTGAACGGAGCGAGCGGCCTGTGGGATCGAAGTGGACATGTTAGTGCTGGACTTTTGACAGCTTGCAATCTAGATGAGACCCCAGATGAATCTCCCGGGCGTCTAAGGTAATGATGAAAGGTGCGCGGGCTGCGCGGATTCGGGGGAGGGGCTGCACATACCGTGAGGCAAAGCAATGTCGCTCCATTTGGGCTGGACATTGGAGTCGCGAATGATGCCAAACAGGACATGGGAGGGCAGGGAGGCTTTCATTATCTCGGCGAGCAGGTATACCTTTTTATTGAGAATAAGATTAGCTTTCCCATGATGGCGTAAGGGGGACTATTGGGACGACGAGGGCAGAGTTATGGCGGCACGTACCTTTTCGTGCTCTGCCCATGGTGCTTCCCGGGCAGGCTCCATGTCGTGTCCTCGCCAACAGGTACAAGAGGGAAGAGGGCTAGAAAAGTAGATTTGGGCGAGTGCAAGCAGAAAGCGACTGGACGAATTGAGCAACGAGTGAGGGCAAGGCCGTAAACCAAGTGCAGATGCGCGCGCGAAGAGAACCCCGAAGAAACCAGAGGCCTCGCGCGCGGGTGGGGGATTTGGGGATTTGGTGTGGAGGGATAGGACGGGGTAGCAAGGAACAGAACAAACGAGAGTAGGGAAACAAAATGGATCATCAACGAGTGGAAGAAGAAGAGCATCAGAAGGAGGACCTGCTTGGGGCTGCGGTACTCATGCCAGCAGGCAGAGAAGTGTCAAAAGAGACATCCCATGAGGCTGGTCGAAGGAGAGAAGAAAGAGGACGGGCGCCGCTTGAAATTGCATGGGATGCAGGCGTTAGGGGACGAGTCTGCGCGCCGGTTATGTCTCGCAGCATTTTAGCTTGGAATAATATGATAAACAACGAGCTGCGGCGGCCGTCAACGCGCAATTGGCCCCCCGCCCGCGAGCCAGCCCAGTGTGCGGACGCTGCGATTGCACCCCGAACTGTGCTTGCAGCCAGAGTGTGTGTCCATGTTCGATGCTGCTGCAATGCATCGGCGGAGGGAAATCCTGTCCTGTCCTGTCCTGTCCTGACTTGTCCTTGTCCTTTTCCTGTCTCGAGGAAGTGGGTGTGCGCGCGCGTGTGTTTGAGAGACTGGGAAAAAAAAATAGAGTTTCTGCTTTGGCTGGCTATTGGTTTCCTGTTCACTGGTCAGAGATTCCCCCCTCATCCTCCCCCAGGTCTAAACTACTCCGTATTCTTCTTTTCTGCATATCAACAACCTCTCGTTCCAATTTTCTTTTTCTTTTCTGCTTCCATTCTGCTTCTGCAGTAATTAGCAGCATCAGCCATCTGTAGCTAGCCGGCCCACCAAGTGCAGCAGCTCCGACTACTAGCTCCGGCGGCGCGTCTCCAGCAGCTCGCAGCTCATGGATAGCTCGTTGAATCATGGCTGGCCGCTGGCATGGGGGTTTGGGACGGCGGCGGCGGCGCGGAGACGGGGAGGGCAGGCATGGGGCCTCGCTCTTACTCTGCTGGGCTGGCTTTGCCGGGCCTTCCTGGCTTTCCTGGCTTTCCTGACCTTGTTGCGGCCTGGGGTGGGAGGAGGGGTGCTGGGTCTCTGGGAAAGAGCCACAACAATTGCGCAAGAACGACCCACGCCCAGCCAATCGCCTAATCCCATACAACGCCTACATACCTTGGTGCTTGTGCGTACCACCTATCCACCACCACTCGTCAGTCGTCTCTGGCTCTGGTTCTGCGGCTTGCTTTTTGCGGTGATGTTGTTGATTGTCGTTGCTGTTGCTGTTGCTGTTGCTGCTGCTGCTGCTGCTCTTCTCTCGGAAACACCTACACACACACACCCACACACACATGCCGCCACACACCCACCCACCTGTAACAAATCCTCTACGTCTCCAGTTCTTGTGCTGCCGTTTTTACTACTCGTCTGGGGTTGCTGGTTGCTGCTCTGCTTCCGTACGCGATCCCTCAACTCCAGTGGCTAGCCCAGTCCTACAAGTCAGCAGCCCGCCTATCTTATCCACCATGGCAAGACGGGACAGCCCGCCATGGCACCTACTGCGAGTCCTTGTGTATAAGCAGTCGTTGCGGTTGGTCGCCGCATCACAATGGCTTGCCCTCGACTGAAGAGGGCAGGCCGCAACCACACCCACCTCTACACCCATACCCAACCCGCATCAGCTCGCTCTCATCCCACAATCCAACAACGGGTGCGATGGTCCCAGCCTTGCCTTGCCAGGGCGCTCTGCGGATGGGTCGTCCAGTTTTTCTCTGCCACTCTCTTCCTCTCCGGGTGGGTCTCCGTGCTGAAAAACCCCCTGCTCGTCGCTGCGTAATCCGCGGTTCCATTTTTGTATCATCATGTATGTATTGCAACGACAAATGGCCGATGGCGCGCCTGGGCGGCGGGTCTCGAGAAACAACAACAGAAGAGGGCACGACTGTGTAGCTCTTCTCTCGTTGCCATCGCGGCCCTCTTATACTGTGCTCTGCTAACGATGGCCGGACTCCGTCGTATGCATCGCCACGTAGCACCAATGGGCATTTCATCCGCTGGAGCAATCGTCTGTATATCCCACGTCTGAGGTCGTCTTCCCTCCCGCCATCACCAACGGCTGGCCAACGAGGCCGTGAGCTGCGCGTGGGCCGTTTCCCCAACCCTCGGCATAGCAAGCCGTCATATATCGACCGGCAGCGACTTCGGCGGTCCACCTTGCGTTGCCGTACCAGACTTTGTTCTGCACACTCTCAATTGAGATGATCCTCTTCGGTGCTGGACCAAAACATGGACTCGAGGAGCTTGCGAAGACGCTCTATTGCGCCAGTGTTAGAGGTTGAATGGCGGGCCAGGGTACCCCCCTGGACCGCAGTCAGGATCAGGAACAGTGACGGAACGGCTGCAGACTTTCGAGGGCATCCATCTCCACTGTGAGTTCGTTTGTGCCGGTTTTGGCACTGGGTTGTTTGACGAGCACACCCGGCGCTGGCACTGGCACGGGGCACTGGCGAGGCGAGACGAGACGAGGACGAGGACGAGGATTTTTGATTCCGCCGTCCCACAATCGAGCCGTGTCGCCGTGCTATACCTGAAGGAGTTGCGAGGACATGGCCGCAAAGGCTTCTGGCACCAATCACCGCGCTCGTGCCACCCAACCGTGGCATTCCAATCGATATATTCGATTTCAACCTCATCTGTTGGAACCAGCGCTTGTTGCTGCTTGCTGGCCCGGAGTTTGTTTGTCTGCGATCGGGAGAGATGAGCCTGCAAACCCAGATCGTGCGACCGGTTCTTCTCTATGCGCATTGAAAATGTCTGCTCCGGTGCCGTCTGATGCCCTGTCGTCCTTTCTCCCCGCCGGCCAGCACGGGCATCTGGTGAGAAATCCGGCGCTGCATGAGCAAGGCCGACTACAAACGCAAATGGCTAAATCCTCTATAACGCCTGCACCTCGCTCGTATCATTTCAATCATTTCAGGACAATCCCTACCCAGCCTGGGCGCTTTCTCAAGAGATACTCCAACCATGCTCTTCGCCTGCGTTGCTGGCATTGTGGAAGCGCCCGCTAGCAGTGCGATGCATCGCACTTTGTCCAATTTCCAGGGCATTGCTCCGTTGAGACGCAACGCGATGGTATCGGCTGGCCATTGTGCCTTGGTCTCGAGTCTTGACTTTCGGCGGCACGGGGGATCGTCCCAATACCATGGCATCGCCCGTAAGCTCTTCATCAACAGTAATGTCAGCATCCACGCAGCCGTCAGGCCTCTACCGAATGCACTGCTACTTCTGCCGCTGCTCGGGTTCGCCCTGCTGCTACTGTTGCTGCTCAAGCTCAAGCGGTCGCCCCAAACATCAACCCACCGTAGATGTCGAGCGCAGCAGCACATAGTAATTATAGGATCCAAGTTAACCAGCCCTGCGACCTGTACGCGGCCCTCCACATTGCCATACCGAACCAGGTAAATGGTTCGCCCTGCAAGGACCAGCTGCGATCTCCCACGTGGAGAGTTTCCTCACTCTGATCGAATCAAGCCCCGCGCGTTGGGGGCTTGTACGACACAAGTCTAGGGGGGAAGGCATAAATTAATTCGTCACGCTTCAACTGCCCTGCTGGCTCCCTCTTCAATGCAAAACAAATCCCGTATTTCAGCTTCGGACAATGGACGAAACGCCTGCAGGGGATATAAGCGAAGGGACTTGCATTGAGGATTTGGATTTCGGTGTTCAAGGAGCAAGGAGGAGCTATTGGGAACGGGATCCTTTGTTGGCGAAATCTTTTCAGAGGTTTTGTTGGCAGTGGAATAGGTAAACATAACAGAATGTTATGAGAACTCAGGCTCTCTAATGTACTTTGCAGCGATGGAGCCCACCATGTACATGTATCTGGGGGCCTTTGACTCGCCCTGGTGTGACTAGTAAGGTAAGTGATCAAAGTTATTTTCAAAAATCCGAGGTTTGGTTGGCGATGAAATTTGCTGCGGTTGATTTCAAGGTTTCTTTCTTAAGGCCTTGCTAGGCATTAATGAGAGAGTTCCTACATTTCGAATTAGTCACGCTCTCAAAGCACTTGCCAACCTCTCCTTGAGGCAGGAAGCCGCGTCAATGTTAACCTTGGAAGGTTGTTGCACTGATCACATGCACCTAGGACACCCGTGGACGGCCCGGGGAGCGAGCGTCTGCCCAGCAGTACGCAGCCGCGTCGAAAATGTTCACCAATTCGAGTTCAAACTGCAACATACAAGAGAGCCGCGACGAGAGCAAGTGTAGCACTGTGCATGGCATGAATGCAACTAGTCTTGACCAATTGATGTTGGTGCGATGCGTGTTACTAAGGCCAGCTGCAGTCGTCGGCGGCGTTGGAGAGATTAATGCCCAGAAATTCCACCCGTAGCCGAAGGGAGTTCGAGAGCCGCATCGCCATGGCACCTCCGCGTTCGTCGTCTCCGAACTTCGTAGAGCACACTCTTCAATGGCAACGTGTGTTTCGTGATCACACTGCTCTCCACATCTGTCGTCCCTAAAGGCCCAATCGAGCACTCTGCCGTGCGCACTGTATATACCACTCTTCGGGCCCGTTGACCGTTGCTGTCGACCAGCATACCTCGCGCCGATCCCGCAAAACTCTACGATACCTCTGATGTCGAAAGTAATCTCCTTGACCGACCTGCCTAGTCGTCGCACCCTCTGCTCGTCCATTCCATTGCGCCACTGTATGCGACCGTACCACTCCTAGCCAAACCCTAAGCTGTCCGCCGTGTGTTGCGACGAGGGCTGGAAAGATTTGCCCCATCACTTCGGTAGACGTACCGATTTCCTGCGAGCCTCCCCTCGCATTCCTTTATGAACCTCCTGGGCCTCTGATCCATCGTACTGAAGATCCTGCGTGTTCCCGGAGTTTTGGTAGGCAGGGCGGGCCATGATTGTCACGATAGAATAGCAGCAATCGGAACATCGCTTAGCGTCCCTCAGTTCTTTAACACCTCCACTTCTCTCCAAATCCCCCAAACCTCCCACGACCCACGGCCGCGCGCCTTACCCACACCATGTCGGACAGCGATTCGGAGAAGAAGACGACCCGGCTGGAGCCTGAGCTACGCGACATGAAGATTGAGGAGACGGCCGAGGAAGGTGAAGGTGCGGCGCGAGTGAAGGCGGAGGACGACGACGACGACCGGCAGGGACGCACGCCCAACCCAATCCAAACACCGTCCAACGCAAAGCCGCGCTCCACCTCCTCCTCACAATCGCCACCGAAGCAACACGTATCGAACACCTCACCCCTCGCAGATGAAGACCTTGAGGAGGTTGTCGGAGGGGAAATCACTCTGAAAATGGAGCCCGGGAAGGTCCCCAAGCTCTCGCGCACAGCGTCGCAGAAAGTCGTCTCCAAGCCAGCGCCACTATTTCTCGATCACACCGATGTCACCGAAGAGGCCAGGGACACCTTTGCCGTTCTCTCCGAGTGCACCTATGGCAACAAATATCTGGGAACTACCGAGCCTGCATGGGAGTGTGATTGCAGCGAGGAATGGGGTGAGTACGGCACCGTGAATTTCAGTTTTTTCCCTAACATCTCTAGATCCAGAATCACGGACCAATCATGCCTGCGGTGAAGACTCGGACTGTATCAATCGCGCGACCAAAATGGAATGCATTGGTGATTGTAGTTGCGGGAATGCCTGCCAGAACCAGCGCTTCCTGCGCAAACAGTATGCCAACGTGACAGTCATCAAGACCGAGAAGAAAGGCTATGGATTGAGAGTAAATACTGATCTCAAGCCCGGAGATTTCATTTTTGAATATATCGGCGAAGTCATCGACGAGCGCAATTTCCGCCGGCGCATGCTGCAGTATGATGAAGAGGGCATCAAACACTTTTACTTCATGTCCCTAACCAAGGGCGAGTTCGTGGATGCGACCAAAAAGGGCAACCTAGGACGATTTTGCAATCATTCCTGTAACCCAAATTGCTTTGTCGATAAGTGGGTGGTCGGAGACAAGCTGCGAATGGGCATCTTTGCCGAGCGCAAGATCAAAGCGGGTGAGGAGCTCGTCTTCAACTACAACGTCGACCGATATGGCGCAGACCCACAGCCGTGCTATTGCGGTGAGCCCAATTGCACCGGGTTTATCGGCGGCAGGACGCAAACTGATAATGCGACGAAATTGTCTCATGCTACCATCGAGGCTCTTGGCATTGATGATGGAGACGGCTGGGATACGGCTGTGGCCAAGAAACCTCGGAAGAAGAAGGCGAGCGAAGATGACGAGGAGTATGTCAACAACATCCAACCTAAGAGCCTGGAGGAAAGTGGCGTAACCAAGGTCATGGCTGCTCTCAGGCAATGCACCGAGAAATGGGTCGCGGTCAAACTCCTTAGCCGAATCCAGCGAGCCGACGATGAAAAGGTCGGCCACCGCGTAATTCGCATGCATGGATATGTTATCCTCAAGTCCACTCTCATTACATGGATCGAAGATTCCAACGTCGTTCTCCAAGTTCTTGATATTCTGCACCGATTACCTCGAATTACACGGAACAAAATCCAAGACTCAAATATCGAAGAGACGATTGAAAAACTAAAGTCTTCTGAGGACAGCCGAGTTGCTAAACAGGCAGAAGATTTACTCGATGAATGGAGCAAATTACAAATTGCGTACAGAATACCACGCCTCAAGCGGGACCCGAACGCCAGCACACCTGTTCGCACAGAGAACCATTTCGAGCGTCGTGAGAAGGGGCGAGAGAGGTCACGCTCGCGCTCCAAGTCCCCCTCCATCGATGCACCCAAAGGCCCGTCTGCCGCCCCGTCAGGCCCGCGCGGTTTCAATGCGCCTAGAAATCCTGGGTTCTTCAGCGGCCCACGCCCTCCGACTCGACCTCGTCCTCACTTTAATGCCCTTCCTGCAGGTTGGTTTCAAGCAACTTCGTCGGACAACGGAGCAACATACTACTACAATTCAACAGGTACTACGCAGTGGACGAGGCCGACGTTGCCCGCAAACCAGCCACCACCTCAGCCGAAGGCCAAAACTAATGAGCAGCGACTTCAAGATATTATTTCGAGCATCACCCAAAACACTACCCCCACGCAGGCTTCTGCTTCTGGCACACCACAGCCTCCGGAGGAGCACAAGGAGGAAAAGAAGCCAAAGAGCGAGAAATGGAGAGGCCTTCCTCAAGAGAAACAGGAGAAACTCTACGAGGCAACGGTAAGTATTTGCTACTACGTTATGTTGCAGTTCTGACAGAATAGCTTCACCCCCATGTCATGTCTGTGGTCGGTCACTACCGCAAGAAGCTCGAAAAGGACGATTTGAAGAGGCTGTCAAAAGAGGTACGTTAGGTGTTGGTCCACTTGACAATCAAATATTGACGATCCTAAGGTTGCTAAGAAACTCGTGAGGGGGGATTATAAACATGGCAAGGTCAAGAATCCGACCGCAAAGTTGGACTCCAAGCATGAGAAAACTGTGAAGAAGTTCGTGAAAGAATTCATGGACAAGGCAGTGGCGAAGAAAACGGCCCGAGACAAAGAAAAGGCAGCGAAGGCAGATAGGAGAGCAAAAGAAAGGGCTGAGGGAAAGATCTCAGCAGAGGGAGAAACCCCAGCAACACCGAAGCCAAAAGCCGAAAAGAACGAGTCTGATGATGAAATGCCAGGGCTATCAGACAACGAGAGCTCAAAGTCACCAGCAGAATCCCCGTCAACAGCGCTGAAACGCAAAAGAGAAGAGGAAGGAGAGTTTGGTTCACCGAAAAAGTCCAGGACTGAGATTCCATCCGCTCCGCCGCCTCCACCTCCTCCGCCACCACCTCCAATCGAGGACATGCCTCTTGACCTAGAGGAAACAGACATTACCCCCATGGAAAATGGTGCGGTGTCATATATCCAGGAGGCTCTCGATGGCGCGGTTATTTACTCCAATGGCTTGGTGACTGACCGTGTGAAGGTGAACGAGGAATCTGGTTCACAGGGAGAAAAATTTCCCAGTCCGATGCAGCTCGCTACGCCTCCAACCACCAATAATGGATCCTGTGAGCATGAAAGCAATGAAGGGAGCGGTGCGCGGGAGACGGTAGGGCCGAGCTCTGGCAGAAAGCCAGCTGTAATGGTGAACGAGTCGTGAATGGGACGGTGGCATCTACGAAAAGAACAAGGAGGGAGGAGGTTAATGTTTCAAGACTTTATTTCCGACATGTGTTTTACGACCCATTGATCCAGGCGTCAGGGCATTGGGAGAGAATTGAGCATGGGCGAGCAATGTATCCGGTAGCTTCAGGCGAGCTCGCAACATCATTGGCGTTGGAGGAATTTTGGTTGGAGATGCAGGGCCAATGGTTCGACCGTTGGACCCGCCTATTCTAATAGTGCGTTTGGCATTGGTCTCTATTTTTTTCTTTTCTTTCTAGTTGAATAGGGGCTTATATTCTGGCACGAGCAATTGCTCGAAGTCGGAGGAGTGAGGATGGGCACACATGCGCAGGAACGACGACTGAGGGCAGGACGGGGGACGGAATGTATTATAAATGCATGGCAGTTTTGGGTTGGAATGCGAGGCGCCACAGTGGAGAGTGAGGCTGGTCTGGAAGGGTGAGGGTATAGATAAGAAGAAATAATGGCGAGAGTTGGCGAGCTTTTCCCTGGCCGGCACGCACAGCATACAAAGCCAGAAGCGTAGGCGGCGTGTGCGATGCGGGGAAGGCAAGCCATTCCGCGTCGGAGCGCGTCTACGGCGTGTAGAGCCCGCCCGAGTAGTGCAAAATGCAAGAGACAAAACCCGCAGACACCACTAATGAGGGCGTGCAAGGGTGCAGTGCGCACAAATCCGACGTTATCCAATGGAGATCTCGCATGGACGGGCTTGATTGAGGGATAGCATCGTTTTAGGACCCCCGCCGGGCGACAAGAAGGCCCACGATAGCCGTGGAGATAAACAGTGACATAAAAAGAACCACTCCCGCACCCACATGACTGTTGGCTACTAGCTTCTCTGTGCTTTCCCTTTCCCTTTCCCTCTCCACTCTCCTCTCCTCTCCTCTGTCTCGTCTCATAACTTTGACCCAGAGCACATCTCTCCCCACACAAGAGCACGCTCAATCCTAACCCGTGCTGCACTTGCGGCCCTCCCGGAGATAACTAGCTACCCCAACACAAGTTTGACATCATTGTCACCTCGAGCTCACCAAGCTCCTCACCCCCACAATGGCACCTCTTCTACGCACAGCGCCTCGTGCGCTCCTCTCCGCATCCCGCACAATCTCCCGCCCAGCAATATCACGACTCGCTCCCGCAGCTTCAATCACTCTCCGCAGCCAGAGGCAATATGCTTCTGCAGCGAGCGCGGCCGCCACCTCCAATGCCGCTGGCGAGCAGCCATTCTTCCCGGACGAGCCCGCAGGCCCCACTATCAAGACTGCGATTCCTGGACCAGAGAGCACTAAAGCCATTGAGAAGCTCAGCAAGGTCTTCGACACTCGAAGCTTGAACATGATGACCGATTTCCAGAGGAGCTATGGCAACTAGTATGTCGATTCACATTCACAATCCCTTGTGTAATTAAGATGCTAACGAATTGGTAGCATTGCCGACCCAGACGGCAATGTTCTGCTTGATGTGTAAGTTCTCAAGAAGGTCCCAATTTCAATTTGCCTGACAAGTCTCCTAGATATGCACAAATCGCCTCCATCCCCGTCGGCTACAATAACCCATCTCTCCTCTTGGCTGCCAGCTCCCCAGAAATGGCCTCTGCCATCATCAATCGCCCAGCTCTTGGGAACTTCCCCTCGCACGATTGGGCCGATCTCCTTGAGTCTGGTATCCTCAGCGTGGCTCCAAAGGGATTGAACCAGGTCTTCACCGGTACTACTGGATCTGATGCCAATGAGCTTGCGTACAAGGCTGCTTTCATGTGGAAGCGCCAGCACGAGCGTGGTGGAGCACACGTTGATTTCACCGAGCACGAGATTAACTCCTCCATGACCAATCAATCTCCTGGTGCTCCTCAGCTCTCCATCCTCTCATTCACCAAAGCATTCCATGGTCGTTTGTTTGGAAGTCTGTCCACAACCCGCTCCAAGCCCATCCACAAACTAGACATTCCGGCTTTCGACTGGCCTCGTGCTCCTTTCCCAGCATGCAAATACCCACTTGATCAGTACGCAGCTGAGAACGCAGCGGAGGAGCAGCGTTGCCTCGATGAGGTTGAGCGCCTCATCACCACATGGCACAACCCACCCGCGGCTGTAGTTGTTGAGCCCATCCAGTCCGAGGGCGGAGATAACCATGCCTCACCAAACTTCTTCCGCGGTCTTCGCGAACTCACCAAGAAGCACAACATCCTCTTCATCGTCGACGAGGTCCAAACGGGCGTTGGCGCAACCGGCAAATTCTGGGCCCACGAGCACTGGGGCCTGTCCACTCCACCAGACATGGTGACCTTCTCTAAGAAAGCCCAGGCTGCTGGATACTACTATGGCAACGAGGAGCTTCGACCCAACAAGCCATACCGTCAATTCAACACCTGGATGGGTGATCCAGCCCGTGCCATCCTGTTCCGTGCTATCATCAAGGAAATTCAGCGTTTGAACCTTGTCGAGAACACCGCTAACACCGGTGCGTATCTCTACGATGGACTCGTCCGCTTGGGTGAACGTTACCCCAAGGAGATTGCCAATCTCCGCGGAAAGGGTCAGGGTACTTTCCTGGCCTGGGACAGCCCAAGGCGAGACGAGATCCTCAAGAAGGGTAAACAGGTCGGCATCAATATTGGCGGATCTGGGGAGACTGCTGTAAGGCTGAGGCCCATGCTCATCTTCCAGAAGCACCACGCCGATATCTTGTTGGAGAAGTTGGAGACCATCTTCAAGTCATAGAGATTGAAGAGATAGGTCAGGACGTTGGAGAGATGAAAGATATGAGTGAATGGGAGAGATATGTTCCTGAAGAAGAAATTTGGTACTCCAGCTATGAGAGAATGAGTATTTACCTGCGATGTCAGCATGCATTTTCTTTTCCTTTTTTTCCACCTCTACTTAAGCCCCTAGGAAATTGAGGGAGCTTAAAAAATACCACACGCAATGATCGCTTCAAGTCCTCAAGGTCCAGAAGGTCTGAAATTGGGCATTCTTATTTTGCACATATGCCCGCGTATTTTTTGTATATAGAACCAAGGGTATCACATAATTCAACCAATTTCCAATACCAATCTTCTTCGATCCGATCCAAATAAATTCTTTCTCTCAGCCCTCAAATAACTCACTCCCATCCCCTACCCCCTCACCGTCCCCCAACGCCCCCAAGCACTCTCCAGCCCCTCTAACCCGCCACGCAACCCTAACCCTCCCACGCCCAACCCCACCAGCACCAACACCATCCAAACCCACCCCTGGCACACTCTCAGCATCACAAACCCCATTCCACCCACTAACCGCAGCCCTAAAAGCCCTACAATCCTCCCTCGGTATCCGGATCCAGATCTGTCGATCTCGTGCCTGGAGGATGTCGATTGGGATTGCAGAGCCTGTGAGGCCTAGGTAGGAGGTTAGGGGTTGTGTTAGTAGGGGGAGGGCTGTTAGGGGGTCGATGTTGGGGGTCGTTGATGGTTCGAGTTTGAGGTTGGGATCGGAAGAGAGGGGTGGTGTTGCTTCGCCTGATTCCAGATCTTGGTCGGAGTCCTGGTTTGTGGCTGTTTCTGTATCTGTTTTCGCGGGTGCTGCTGCGGGCATTGGGGTGTCGATGGCTTCTGCTATTGCTGCTGCGGCTCCATCTTTTACAGGAGTTTTCTCCGTCTTCGAAACCATTGGATTGGATGCGATGTTATATGGCCTGTCCACTTTCGCAGGACGACCGACCGCCGCAGTACCAGGCGTCACGAGCTCAAGCCAGAGATACGCCCACGAGGGCTTCTTGAACGTCGCGCTGTAGAGTACATGCCGTTTCTCTACCCTCTTCCGCTTTTTCGGGGGCTTCGATTCTCCGCCTTCCGGTCCCTCTGTCTGCGATACAGATGTCTTCCCGTCTGCGGAAGTCGTGGTGCTGTTCATTCCATTTCCAAGCGTGTGCGATCCCGCGGGGTCGGAGCTAGAAGTCGTCTTATTGGGGAGCGTAGGGTTCGGCAGTGAGGCGCTGAGATGTGTACTCGCTGTAGCAGGGGCCAGGGGTGGCATTGGAATAGCGTATCGATCGAGGTCGAGAGATTTTGAGGTATTGGGGTAGGGCGAGGAGTTTGAAGCTCGTTTGGAGCTTGGAAGCTTGAGGTTCGCGAACTTTTTGGCCGGAGTTTACTAGCGTTGACGTGCCTTAGCTCCGTGGGTCTTGGCACTCTGATTCCATGCAAGCTCGATTCGGACGTAGTGATTAGTTAGATAGCGCGAAAGTTTATTCACATTCCCAGACACTCTGCGTGCTAACCGGAATTGACATTCTTAGAGTAAGGGTTCTTGTCCCATGTGTGTTGAGACTAACCCTTGCTGCGATTGAGAAAAGTATATAATTTCATCGTCCCGATGAAGCCTCCAACGCAAAAATGACAGCCAGAATCAATAACTCATTATCATTTTGTTAAAAGGTCACCCATTTACATCACATAAAAAGCAAAACACGAACAGAGTATTCCAGAAATATGATGATCTTATTTTATGTTATAGACATGCTAGTAGCCTCGTGTTCAAGATCCTTAAGGCAGATCCATCCTAAAACCTATAGGACATTTTTCCGAGTCCTGGGAATGAAACTATTTCGTTGTCCTTCTACACAGAGGAAGGACTTTAAAAGTAATCAATGCTATGACGCTAGGGGTATTAAGCTAGTACAATCAATAAAGGATAATCCATGCCAAACTCCAGTGATCTAGAAAGGACAATCAGCTGTCACTTATGTCTCCTCTTCAAGATCGAAGTCAAGGCCACTCAGCGGTCGGTTGCTGTTCTTGTTAAGTGCCCTAACGATGGTCACCAACTTGGTCAGCTTTTCAATGATTCGAGGAACTTGACCGCATATTTTCTCGATTGTCTCCTTGTTTTCCAAAAGTTCATCTATCAACAATTTGAGATCACCAATGGATTGATCCATCCTTTCCACCTTCGTTTCCGTCGATTTGAATTGTTTCGAGGCCTGATTGACATGCTTCTCGAGAAGTGAACGAGCGTCGTCGGTCCCGGTAATATGATTTTTGAGTTCGAGATATTCGTTCGTAAGATCATTAATCTGGTGGCGATCATTATGCTCTTCCGATATTGCCTTTTCCAAAGTTGCGCGAATATCACGTATGTGGCCACTCTTTTCAAGGGAATCCTTCTTAATATTTTTTAACTCCTCGAGGGTCTGGTCCGACTTTGTGAGTGCTTCACTTGCTGATTCCAATATATGGGAAATATGTTTCTCGACGGTTGCCAGCCTTTTTGTTAAGGCCTGGTCTCTGCCGTCGCTAGCTTGGAGATTCTTTACGGCTTKTTGGACTTCGGACAGTCTGTGAGCAAGAGCAGGCGCATCTGGATAAGTCTGTTGAAACCAATGAACCATCTGCTGATGTAACTCAGCAGTGGTCATGTTCTCATAACGGCTTTCCAGGCTTTGAACCCCACGTTTAGTAATCTCAAGTTGATTGTTCATGGCAGCTTTATCGTTGCTAAGCTCGCCCATTTTGGCATAGATGTCCGTAACCTGGGTGTTGTACTGGTTGTAAAAATTAAGCAATGCTCGGATATTCTCCTCGAGGCCATTGAGTCTCTCCCCAAAGATATGATGATGTCGTTGCTCCACATCTGCTGCAGCGTTCTGGCTAACTAGGGTTGCGCGAAGGCGCTCTTCCATATTGGTAAGTTGTTGATCGATACAAACTTTGACATGTTCTATGCGGATTTTGACAACCTGCTCGATATGCTTCGGCACATCTTTTTTCAGTGTGTCGACATCAACTGAACACCCATGGAGTTTTTCGTCCACTGACGCAAGGTCCCTGTCCAGTTGGTGAATATCTGCAATGAGTCGCTCATGTGAGGGTCCTGAATACTCTTGTGCGTTATTGCCACTGTTTTGCTCCCTTATGTTGGACTCAAGGGTAGCAAGTCGCTGGATCTGAGCTGCTTCGAAGGTCGTCATTTTCTTATCCAGTCCCTTCTTAGTGTTCTGATCAAGCTTCTCAACCAACTCTTTGATACTGTCCTGCTTTTCGTTGATAAGCGAGGTCATCTCGTAGGTGATGTGCTGGGATTTCTCGTTGACAATCTTTTCGAGCTCGTCTTGGCGTATCGCAATCGGCTCCAATGCCTTGGTAATGTCCATTGAAGAAATTTGGCAAGAGTGCTCTTTAAGAGGAGTTTGCTCTTGATATTTCCCTTGTAGTTCTTTGACGCTTGTTCTAAGGCTTTCTATATCGGCCTTCTGGCGTTCGACTACATTGCCAGTTGTTTCCAAGGCTTGAGAACTGCTCTCTCTAATAGTACTGTAGTCGTTCTCGAGCTGTTTCATCCTCTCGTTAAGGTCGCTCTCCTTCTTTAGATAACGGTCTAGGTCGTGAACCTTGTCCGCATTAATCTTAAGATTATCCTCAAGTTTTGTGATCTTGTCCGGGATAGAGTTGTATTGCTCATCGTTTGCTTGCATTATTTGACGAAGGTTATCGTACTTCTCAAGTAGTTTGGCATCCTCAGTTTGTTTCTTGAAAAGAAGTAAGGTGGAGACATCATCTTCTACTTTTCCAATGTTGTGAGGCGGTGGCGGTGTGTTTAAAGCCACCTTCGTAGTAAGATCGTTCAAGCGAGCGTCAATCGTTGCAGTGATTTGCTGTTTTGACTTCTGCTCTTCCATCTGCATTGCCTTGGCCAAATGCTCCTGGACTCGCTCATCAACCAGCTTTTGTAATTGCTGCTGTACAACTACATCCACTTGCGCTCCTGGCCGCATTTTCATATACGATTCATGATCGGACCTGCTCACTTGTATTTTGCGAGCTTTACGGTCACGAAGAGCAGCTAGTCCAGTAGGAGTTGTGGTGACCCCATGATCCTTTAATACATCATGGTGTTTTTGTGCCTGTACTGCGTTGTATATTGTCGAAAGTATTCCGGCATTGATTCCCAGATTATTTGCTATAGTGGCAAAAACTGTCGGGGKGGCGGCCGTCATTGATGGAGCAGGGGGTGCCATCTGAGTTGGTGTGGAGCCGCCACTACCAGAAAATCCCACCTCTCCATGTAGAGACATTGGGGACATCAGTGTGTTCAGTGGGCTTGATGCATCAATGTTTCCTCTCTTCCCCGAGCCTGGATATTCGTTGGTAGAAGCTGATCGAATAGGGCCTCGCTGCGTTGGCCGTCGCTCGGAATTCTCCCAGTGATTCTCGTGCGTGTAATCATCTGTGTGGCGTCTGCTGGGGCCCAACCCAGATGGAGGATTAACAGATCCATGACTCGAATGACGTCTGTGAGGAGAGCGACCGCCGGTTCTCGATGGACTGCGTGGGAATGGATGCTATGGGGTAAAGTCAGGTAAGCGTGGGACGGCGGAGAGGGTCACTGGTTTTTTGATTGATTACATCTTCTTTATCTGGGCCTGTTGGTCTGCCCCTTTTCTCTGGAGGGCTGGAGCCGCGGAACCCGGCACCCGAAGGTCGCTTCTTGGTCGACATACTTGATGGGGTTGAAGAGTAAGAGGATGTCCTCAACGGAGGACGAGAGGATGGGTTGCCGTACCCTCTGGAGTCTCTAGGACCTCTGTAACGACAAGAGCTTAGCCAAAGAACTTGGTATTCCACGGTCACAAGTAAATGACAAAGCGGAAGTTTGAGTTAGGAACTTGGAGCTGACCTTGGGGTGAAGCTGGAGCCGTTGGCCGAAGAGTCACCAGCACTGTTGCGCCTTCCTCCAGGACCATTGTCTAGCGGCCGGGCGGGACGATTGGGGTAGGAAGACATTGCAGCATGCACAAGTTGTCAAGTGCTTGCCACGGGAGAAGAAGTTTGCTATGTCCCAGTGCAGCTGTCAACGCCACCGGTGAATCTCCCGCTGCAGCCCTCTTGCCCTTTGTTGTTAGTTCACATGAATAGATATTGCCGGGAGCTACAGCGAAGATGGAATAGAGTGTGGTTTATTGGCAGAGGTGAAAAGGAGTGAAGGTAGTGCTGGAGGAGAGTAAATAACAGGTCAGAGGTGAGGGGAAATGCTTTTTCCGTGTGATAATGCTGTGACACCACGCAGCGAATTGTGTGTGTTTTGTCTGCAGCAAGCAGCGAGTGCGAGGGGGGAAGTTGAAGCTCCTAGACGCGCTAGTGCCTGTGTTCGGCCTAGTCCATGCGCGGCTTCCATGGGTTTGGTACTAGCGTGGTGGCCCGAGCGCGTCGCGGAGAGAGAATGAAGCTTGAGCTTTTGACGTTCGCGACAATTTCATAACTACACCAAACGACAAACATCAAATTCGTCCCTCTCCACCCCACACGCAGCCCGTCACCATGGCAGTTGTAAGTTTTTGCCATAGTGTACTGTAGTATTTCTCTAACTATTCATCAGCCGATAACGACCATTGCTGAGAGCAAAGAGCTCCGTGGGCTCAACCTCATCGCGGCGCATTCTCACATTCGCGGACTCGGGGTCGAGCCTGATACTCTGGAGCCCAAGCTATCATCTCAAGGACTAGTTGGGCAAGAGAAGGCTCGGAAAGCCGCAGCTGTGATATTACAGATGGCCAAGGAGGGCAAGATAGCGGGCAGGGCGGTGTTGATCGCTGGACCTCCGAGTACCGGTAAAACAGCAATCGCAATGGGAATGTCGCAGTCTCTGGGCGCCGACGTTCCCTTCACAATGCTGGCCTCTTCGGAGATATTTTCGTTGGAGATGTCAAAGACTGAGGCACTTACACAAGCATTTCGCAAATCCATAGGCGTGCGCATTACCGAGGAGAGCGAGGTCATCGAAGGAGAGGTTGTAGAGATCCAGATAGATCGTAGCGTGACCGGCGTGAGTATTCTGTGTATGTTTGAGCATTGCAAACCTGCTAATCGGAGGCTAGGGCAACAAACAAGGGAAGCTCACTATCAAGACCACAGATATGGAGACCATATACGACATGGGAACCAAGATGATCGACTCTATGACCAAGGAGAAGGTCATGGCCGGTGACATTATTTCCATCGACAAAGCATCTGGAAAGATCACAAAACTGGGACGATCGTACACCCGCTCAAGAGACTACGACGCAATGGGTGTGGACACGAAATTCGTACAATGTCCGGAGGGAGAGCTCCAGCAACGACGAGAAGTAGTGCATACCGTCAGTCTGCATGAGATTGATGTTATAAATTCAAGAACACAGGGCTTCCTCGCTCTTTTCTCCGGAGACACTGGCGAGATTCGAAGCGAAGTCCGAGATCAAATCAACACCAAAGTCGCAGAATGGAAGGAAGAGGGCAAGGCGGAAATCGTCCCTGGCGTTTTATTCATTGATGAGGTGCACATGCTCGACATTGAGTGTTTCTCCTTCATCAACCGAGCGCTTGAAACAGAATTGGCCCCCATCGTAATCATGGCAAGCAATCGGGGCAATACCCAGATCAGAGGGACAGATTATCGTTCACCACATGGCCTCCCGCTAGATTTCCTGGACAGGGTTGTTATTATCAGCACTCATGCTTACACAAGCGAGGAGTTACAGCAGATCCTCTCAATACGAGCACAGGAGGAAGAAGTCGACGTCTCACCCGATGCCCTCGCTCTACTGACCAAGATCGGGCAAGAGAGGGGTTTGAGATATGCCAGCAACCTCATCATAACTTCGGATCTGATACGAAACAAGAGGAATGGGTCCGACGTCAGTGTCAACGATGTACAACGTAGCTTCGATCTATTCTATGATCCTGAAAAGAGCGTAAAGGTAAGGTGTCTCTCGTGCGCCCATCATATTCCCAGCTAACAAATCCAAAGTTTGTTACGGAATCTGCAAAGCGCCTTATTGGTGACGCAGGTGACGTGTCTTTTGCCATCACGAATGGAACCGAAGCCATGGATGTGTCCTAGGTTCGAATGTGATTCTCTCGGCGTATGGATTGGTAGAGCGTTGGACATGGAGCTTTGTCTCATCACGGCACGGTAAAAGTCGAAACCTGTAATAATAGAGGCCACTATTAGGGAGATTGAAATACTAAATATGAAAGCCTGGTTTGCTAGATTTCGAAAAGTGAATATCGACATTGGACATCGTCTTTGTTATTACCGAAAGTCATCGGCCGTAGCAAGTGAAGCATGGACGGATTCGGCAAATAACAACAAGGTTGATGCATATGAGACTTGTTATGTCTCTAGCGCATTCGATCTCCATGCATTCCAGAAGGACGGGGAGAGGGCATCCTTTTGCCAACAACGACGATCAGCGCTCCAGACGATTACCGTAGTGAGGTAACGTCGGCTGGTGGCTCTATGCGCTGTGAGGGGAACCCCACATATTGGCAGTGTCCACTTCGTCGGCCAGCTGCCGGATCTGGATGCAGATTTCGAAGAACACTGGTGGACACGGAGGACACAGTGATACGCCCGAAAGGAACGCGATCGTCGACCAAAATGGCTACAAGCAGCTAACAACACGAAGGAGAACAGTCACTAAGCATTACTTGTACCTTGGCCGGAGAATTGCGCTAATTGAAACGAGGCTCTCGTCGTCAGCTTAGTGGACAGAGAAGGCCTGCGGTCAGGGTGATGGATTTTGTAATTTCGCGATGCTGAATGCAGCAAACCATGAACTTTAGCGACAAGGCTCGTTCCATCCATGCTGACGAGCCCTCAAGGGGGGAAGAAAAGGAAAGAAGACATGAGGAAATGACGAGGAAGAGCATAGGGACGGCAATGCGGGCCAGGGTAAGATGAGGACGCTGCTTGGCTGGAGAGACGAAACAAAGCTCGGCGCATCATGCCGCATGCAACACTGCCGTCTGATTTGGTAAAGGCGGTCTTACGACGAGTTTCCCGTTTCTCAAACTCCTGAGCCTGAGACGCGAGGCCGGGGGAAGCACCGTTGCACGCATCGCATCGCATCGCCTGGCTGGGTCAGGGAGAAAGGCCGGTGCTCCCCGCGGCGGGGGTTGGGTGGGTAGAGGGCGTTGAGGCAAGCAAGCAGTGCGTCGTGTTGGTATTCTTAGGCACATATGACCATGATAGGGGGAAGAAAGGTGAGAGGGCAGCCCGTACGCCATACACAGTAAGACGGGATTTTTGGGGGCCTTATCGATATTCTTGTCCCTTGTAGGGGAGAAATTAGAATGATGAGCGGGCGCTAGAAGAAGCAACAAAGACGGGGCGCGGGCAGCACAGCAGCGGCAGCCACAACCACCACCACCTTTACCGCCAGAGCACACGCGATCACCTACCCGCAACGAAACCCGCCTACTCTGGCCCTCTGCCGGTCGTAGGTAGGATGGTTTGGGTGGTCCTGACGCAATCATGGTTGCGCGCGATGAGAGACGGTCTCTGGAGCCAGCAAAGCTTGGTGTGGGCAGGACGCGCGTTGAGTGGCAGGCCGACGGAGGCAGGATGCGCTATGTCGGCTGTCGGATCCGGCGTCGCAGTGGCAGGCAGGCGGAAAGCAGAGGCAGGCAGACACGCAGACACAGAACGAACCGAACGGCAGCCGACTTTCCTGATCGTGACGCTCCTGAACTGGCTCTGACGGCTTCAACGGCGGCCAGGGAACATCGCACCTTGGCGGTGCACACGACGCTTTGCCCATTTGCTCCCTGGTGCCCACCAGGGCGCTGCATCTGACTGGGTGACTGGGTGACTGGGTGACTGGGTGACTGGGCAGCTGGTTGGAGTGACTTCCTTGTCCTGTCTTGTTCCTTGTCTCTCTGCACGGCCAACTCGCTCAGGAAGTCCTCTTGCGTCGTCTTTCTGCTGCGCCGGAGCGCCGCCTGGCGGGCAACTGGGGGCACCACTGGGGGGCACTACGCACTACTGGTCCGCTGGCCGCTGGGGGCGAACAACACTGCTCCTCCCCCCAAGCCATGATGATCCTTAAATGCCCCCTCTGACCCTGCGCCCTACCTCGCCGTCTTTTCGCTCTCTCTCAATGTTTTCTTGAATACACCGTATCTTCCCTTGCCCGCCGTTATTCGCCCATCGCAACCTTTAAGCCACTATTGCCGGATCCATCACACGGTTACAGATTTACCAGGCACGCGAGCCGTTGCTGGGATTTTGATCCAGCCTGCCTACGCCAAACACCATTACGTCGAGACAAGTCCGCCCCTAAGGAATTGATCCAGCCTGGAAGCAGCACAACAAACACTCCGGCCCCCGTCGTCCTCTGTCCTCTTGTACATAATCGCCGCTCCTCCTTAGCTCTGTGTGTTGTATTCATTATCCCCGATCACCTCCGCCCGGCTCTTGGACTACATAATACTTGGATATGAAATTCGGTACATATGCAGCGGCTCTCGCATCGGCTTCCCTCGTCGCATCGACCGTAGCCACGCCTGTCAAGGTCTTTGGCAAGTCCGTCCTCGGGTCAAGAAAGGTTGAGGCGAGGGAGGACAAGTCAAAGAACAAGTACTTTCACGAGCCTGGGTACGTCACACTCACACCCTTTACAGTCGCAGTCGTGCTAACCCTTAGAAAGTGGCGGCAACAACCTCGGCCATTATGACAACCGCTATTTCCATGGCATCGTCTCGGACGAAGAGCGAACGGATACACAATACCATATGATCCGCTCGTACCTCAAATTCTTCCAAGATCAAGGACTTGATACTTGGATTGCACACGGCACACTTTTGGGCTGGTGGTGGAACGGGAAGGTGAGTCGTTCGCTTTGACAATGTTACTAGTACTAATTCATCACAGCGACTTCCATGGGACTGGGACATGGACACCCAAGTATCAGCCGCCACGCTTCATTATCTCGGAGAAAATCACAACCAGTCCATGCACAAATATGTCTCCGACGACGGCGAGACCAAGCGAGAGTTTCTCCTGGATGTCAATCCATGGATTTGGGAGCGTGAACGAGGCGATGGAATGAACATCATTGATGCACGTTGGATCGACATTAGAAATGGCCTTTTCATCGACATCACTGGTTTGGCCGAGACACATCCCGATACGGCTCCTGGAGTCTGGAGTTGCAAGAACTACCATCGTTACAAGACAAGCGATCTGTACCCAATGCGTGAGACCATGTTCGAGGGCGTTGTCGCCAAAGTACCATATGCGTACGACAAGATTCTCATTGACGAATACAAGGAGAAGGCGCTTGTCGTTACTGAATTTGAGGGGTAAGTCCACAGCTTCCGGGAGATATGGAAATCAAGCTAACCATCGCAGTCACGCTTGGAACCCACAACAAAAGCTATGGATCAAGACAGAAGCGCAGATAGAAAAGGAGCGAAAAGAGCGCGAGAAGAAGGATGAGGAAGAGAAAAAGAAGAAAGACGAGGAAGAGCAGAAGAGACGCGAAGAAGAACAAAAGAAGAAAGACCAAGAGGCGGCTAACCAGGCCGGAGACCAGCAGTCACATTGAACGCTGTCACGATCATGATGGAATTGTTAGCGTTTGGAAAGTTTGTCAGCTGCATTTGCATTTAGGCGGCGCAATCTGGAGCTTTGCTTTTTAAAAGGACACTCTGTCTTGGGACCAGAGGCAGGCGTCATTGATACCCACTATACCTAGGTATAGTTTTGTGGTCATTTTGCGACTGCGTTATTGGAAGCGTTTATATAGATGCATACGTAACCTAGCGCGCATGAAGGTGATCCTTTGACTATCATCCTTTGGCTCCAATTGACTACGTGTTCGCAAATTAGTGATTTTAACTAGATACATGCCACGACTCACTCTAGAAATGGAAGTCTGGTAAGAATCCTAAAGGGGTCCGCCAGCCAGGGTGCAGGTCGCTATCCGTGGACCTTTCACGTGATCGGAGTTTGGCGGAGATTACAAATCATAGAGGTAGTTGCGTAGGATGGAAGCCTTGCGAACGTCACTGAACTTTTGTTCTACGCCGCCAGATGATGCTTATACATTGATTCACCACTAACCCTAGCACTTACAATTTACAGCACCTGCTCTTGATCCCAGACAACCAGATTCAGCATTCTGCATCAATATGGATGAAATACAGCTAACATTCACGCATCATGGAAAACCAATATCAATGTCATTTCCCAACAACTCCACGATAAGCGATCTTTCAGAGAAGGTGGCCGATGAACTTTCTGTCCCTCCCTCGAATCAAAAGTTCCTAGTCGGCGGGAAAATTGGGCTTCAGAAACCACCATTCAAAGATCCTACGATATCTGTTGCAGATCTCGCGTCAAAAAAGATAACCTTGATGGGAAGCACCTCCGAGGAAGTCTCATCACTGAATACAAGCATCACAGCCGCGTCAGCTCCACGACGGCCGGGACCCATCGCGGCCGCTAAACCCGCACGGAATCGCGACTACAAGCGAATACAAGAGGAAGCGCAATATACATTCCATACCCTACGACCCCTCCCATACCTCCCCAATCCCGAACGATCCCTGCGCTTCCTCGAGCGATTGCGCGACGATGCAGGCATAAAAGCGGCCATGCGAACGCACAAGTTCAGCGTCCCCCTACTGACGGAGATGGATCCTGCCATGCACACAACGCACGAGTCGAGGACTCTCGGGTTAAACAGGAATCAGGGGGAGGTCATCGAGCTCAGGCTCAGGACTGATGCATATGATGGATACAGAGATTATAAAACAATACGGAAGACACTGTGTCACGAACTTGCACATAACGTCTGGGGCCCACATGACCGCAATTTCTGGAATCTGTGTAAGCAGATCGAGAGGGAGGTTGATAGGGACGATTGGAGAGCTGGGGGTAGGAGTGTGGGGAATGTGGAATATTACGAGCCGGATGAAGAGGAGGTATATGATCATGGAGGGTGGACTGGCGGAGAGTTCGTACTAGGCGGGGGCGGCGGTGGACATACCATTGTCAGTAGTGCAGGAGGGGATATAGCAGCGGGAAATCTGAGTAGGAGAGAGATATTAGCTAAAGCTGCAGAAGAGAGGATGAGGCGGACGAAACAGGCAGAAGATGAGAGTAAGGACGCAAGGGGTAGTCCAGCCACATGAAGCTGTTTTGTTCAGATGCGTTTCTCCGTTCTAGCGTTAGCATAATAGCATATTAGCATTCAACTTCATTCAACAATGTTCAGACGTCCCTTCCTAGTCTTTCGCAGCGATTATACGGATCTAACTCGCAATCTCTACTTTCAATACGAAATCTACCATAAAGGGAGCGCATATCTAACAACTCCTCTGAAATAGTCTCGATAGTGGGAAAAGGAACGTTCGGCAAGACATATATCCAATTAGCTACCAAACCCCCTCAAATTTCGAAAATTCCCGAACATCAGTCATTCAATACAAGACCAACATAGTTCGTTCTTCTCCGAATATGTAGTGGGTGATAGTAATTGTTTACCATAGGGTTCTCCCTTCAGATCTTAGAGGTAGATCCCGCCTTCTGAGTGGAATACAAATTCTTGAATGCACCCTATTGTTGTCTATATGTGTGGGGACGGGCGTTCTACTAGATTGTGTTATATATATACAGCCAGTGTCTTAACGGCATTCATGACTGAATAGGTGTAAGAGCTGTCAGCGCCATTGGCACAATAGAAAGATCTCGAAACATTCAGTAGTAGTTGCAGCAAGTCTAAACCGTTTCACGGAAAGCAGAATATTTGTAGTCTCAGCTTCCAATAACGTAGAAAATCGATAATGGACACTGCTCAAGCATTAGATCAAGGGGTCAGGCTTATGGTAACCAGAATACGGAGGTCTATATTTGTGCCTTTGACGATTCTCGAAGACAATTTCAGCGTTCGATATTGTACCCAAGATGAATTTATTGACGTGACCTAATTCGTCCAGTTCCCAGTCTGCGAGCCGCTTCCTCTTCCCCATCTTAGGTTTATTCGTCAGTTCGCCCCAGGCACACAGTGTCAAACGGGCTCCACAGGAAAATTCTGGCATTGTCATTGGCTCAGGTAGAATATGAAGATCGTATTGTCGTTGTGTCGTCGGGTTTCAAATTTGCCTCCACAATACCAAACTTTCACAGTGACAAACTTTCACAATACCAACGCACAATAGGCCCCGCCGACGACTTTCACTGCCCTATTGTTAGTGAACATTGTTTTGACATAAAATCCCTTTGTTACCTAGCAACGCAGCCGAATAAAATTCTGCTCAAAGCCTATCTTCGCTTCTTTTCGAACTCTTTCTCTCCCAAACTCTCTCACATACATAACACAGCATCCCACACAACACTCAACGACTCTTCTCGACCACCACAACTTTTTATATATACATACCCTACCTCTTTACAAATACTCTGCCTACAACAATGCCTCAATTCCCTAGCAATCTCTTCGCCTCCCTCTCATTCGGCCTTGGAGCCTCTCCGATCGTCGCCGCGGCAGCTCCTCCAATGGCCTCCCAAAACGCGACATTCAATATCGTCAACAGGATGGTTGGACCCATCCATGCTGGCGTAACGCTCCCACTCCAAGCGGCTGCCGCCAAGGTCACCGCCTTCCGGGCTGGCCTTCCCACCTACTGGGCCCAACATGAGCCCATGATCATGTATCTCATCGGAGCAACAGTGGGCGCCTCGGGCTACGCGGTTGGAACTCAGATCCACCGCCGATTCATTGCACCTCGCCAACTTCCACCAGCCCCAGCAGGTGAAGATCCGAAGGCCTGGAAGGCCAAGGCAAAACTGGTCGCTTTCCTGCTCGACAAGTGTGCACAAAACAACAAGCAGTTGCGACATGATCTGGAAGAAGCCCAACGACTTGCGAGGGCTCTAGAAGAGAGCCGGAATCTCGAAGCTGAGGAGCGCCAGAAGCTCCAAGAGGAAGTTGAGAAGCTCAAACCTAAAGCTTCAGTACCTGGTACGAAAACCCAGTTTCCGCACCATGTTGTACGCGCTCGTACTGATAATCAACCCAAATTAGCTTCTGCAAACCGGAATAATACCAATCTTCCCTCTTCTGACCCGCCCAATTCCTCCCCGCCACCTCCTATCCCCTCGACACCCTCCTCAGAACAATTCAACGGATCTCCCTCTCCGCGAGACTCCCACAATGACCTCCGCGACTTCTTGGATAAGGAGCTCAAATCCTCCTCGCATAAGGTCGTTTCTGGCGCCATGAACCATGGCGAGTTTGTCCGCGGTATCCAACGAAATACCGAATTGTTCATGTCTAGAAGTGGTGAGCAACCTTCACTTGGCAAGCATAAAGTCGGACCTACTAACTCAGCCCTAGGACGATCTGGCCGCCTGCCCTTGGATACGCCGACCCCAGCACCACAGACCAAGTTGGCTGTGAGCAAGCGTAAGGCGGGTGCCTCCTCCGGCGTTGCTCATCCTCAGCCAGAGGAGGAAGATGATGACCGACAGGTCAAACGCTCCAGGAGCAACAGCCCGGAGGATGGCTTGGGAGAGCTGCCAGTCTTTCCTATGAAAAAGAAGAAGTCTGTCCGAGGGTCCGTCAGCCCGGCACGGAGGAGCTCCAGACTCGCATCTAGGACTCCTAGCCGTTAGGGCAACGGAGTGAGATTTGGTTTCCTTGCGGTTTCTTGTTTTTGTAGACCGGGTTTTCCCGCAGTACTGTTTTTCTGGTCCACTGCTCATATATCACTGAGCAGAAGTCTATCTCTCTGGAGTAAAAAGTTATTTCAGCATTGGTTCAATGGGCTTTTCTTAGCGATACCCTTTTCATTCTGGGTTCTCTGGTTTTGTTTTCTTAGCATAGAGATTCTTTCTATCCGTGCCTGCGTTTTTTTGGTACCTGCGAATAACAACTTTGACTTTTCTAAAACTAAAAAAAAACCATCAATTGATCCGCGTGTTCTGTGTATGTGAAATATAACCTCTCAACCCACAACCCAAAAAACAACCAGCCTCATGTCTAGATAATCCGGCCCACAGTCTTAACAGTACATCAGACTTCAAAAACCACCCCATTCACGAAATCCCTCTTACTCAGATTCCAGAATACCAATTCAACCACCTTTTTACCCACCACCACCACACCCATCTCAAATCCCCCCAACCCTGTCCCCTCACCAAAAAAATTATAAAAAATTAATATAATAGTGATACTCCTTCGGTCCCCGAGATTCGAACTCGGGCCTTCTGGGAACTTTGCATCTACATATTGCAAATTCATTTCTCAAAATTATGTTTTGAAAACCAGAAATCCTAACCACTGGACCAGGACCGATGTTTTTTTTGGTGATAGATTTTCGTGGGTTACTCTGTATATAGATGTGTACGGAGAGGGGGTTAGAGGGGGAGGGGGAGTCATTATGGGGTTTTGGTGGCGGGAGAGGGATATGAGTGTTTGGTGGTGGGCGGTGAGTCAGGTAGTGTTTGTTGCGCAGACATGCGGGTTGCCGGTGACGTGGGAGATATGAGACAAACTGGGGTTTTGGGGCCCGATGCAGTGCTGTTTGGAAGATTTGGTAATAAATCGATTTGACTCGTGGGTGATAGGGAATGTATGTGTAATAGTGTGCTGAATTATGGCGCTGATAGAACAGTATAGTATAAAGTAGTCTACACTATTACAGACTTCCTCCCAACCAATGCTATACCCTCGCCCCGGCAAAGCAGTGAGACATGTTGACAACTCTCTCCACGCAAGCACCGATTCTCAATGATTCCATTGAGGATGTTGAACCCTCTCAATAGAGACAGTCAAACAGGTCGCCTACAAATCTCATTTCGGTAATCAACTCGGGCACCCACATATCAAGGACCAAGCGTAGTCTAATGATAGTGTTCCATAAAACCCACCATTGGGGCCGGTGAGTAATGTATAGACCAAATGCTCGGTTTCCATAAGACAAATAAGCAAAATTTCATTGGGGGGTGGGCAGCAAGCGGCAGCATTCTGCTTGAATGTAGCTATCCGTGTGTAACAGCGGCTAGGTTCTGGAATTAATTCAATTGGTTATTTTTCGGGCGAATCATATACAGGCAGGGTCCGATTTACTGGCTTGAAGGCTGGCAAACCGTGTGTGAAATAGTAGTACATGCCTGGCTCGGAAGTTGCGGTCACCACCAAAACCTTCTTGTCCCTTTTGGACAAGGAATGCTCTCTATGCATTTCCACGCAAAGTCAAAAATGGAACCCTTCAATGTAGGTCATATGCAAAGTTGTGGACATTTACCTACCATGTTCCATCTCGACTGCCAAGTCTCGGCGCATTGTCATATTGTAGTTGCGTATTCCCCACATTTCCACCAAGGTTGAATTCAATGTGGAGAAACAGGAAGCCCCCACGTTGCTGCTTTGATGAATGCGCCATTATGAATCTAGACTAAAAGCCTTCTCTGTGTGGACGGAGCTTTCAGAAGGGCGTCGGAGATAGGCGACGCATTTGCCTGCATAATTTGCCTGCATCGAGTTGCCTTACATTATATACAGGAGAAAGCCCTTGATGGCCCGGCGGTTGGGCTGACCAGCAGCTCTGAAGCGTTAATATTATTAGAGAAACAAAGAACTGAGGCCCTCAAGCCCTTCGTCGTAATGCGATGTTCAAGTCAAATGTGACGTAGTAATAATGTAGACAAGGCTGTTCGTCAGCCTTACCATGTCTAGAAGAGCCTACTGTAAAGCCTTGCCACATCAGAAGAGTACCTGCAGCCAAGCCGCTCCGTGCGTTCAATAAGGCTGTTGCATCGTGGTTCCAATAGCGGTGCTTCTTATAAACCTCTCATATATGTCTCAAGGTTGCCTTTCTTGAAATCGGTGGAGATTTTGCCTCATTGTGCTTTTTCTCTGTCAAAGCCTCATGAGGGATTTAAAGAGCCGAACGCCCTGACGAAGTCTGCCTTCTAAAAACTTGATACAGGGCGGTCCTGTAGGCAAGGAAAGCGGACGACTGGCTGGTAAAACAGATCAATGCATCCACACAACAAGGCTCGCAGTATTCTCAAACCTATTCCTTTGTTTCGATTGGGAGCTCTGAGCTAATCCTTGGTGTTACATAACATAGCAGCGCCTCGAGTCACGGTATTACTGCTATTGCGCGAATAGTTGCCTTAACCGTCCTCCAGCTTTCCCTCACTCTCAACAGAGGGACTTCATGGGTAATCTTAGCCGGCACAGCACTCCAATGTCAAAGTCTTGCACAGGCTTCCAGAAAGGCATACCCGGGGTCTCGTCACCCAGGGCACTTTCGATGAGGCAGCTTGAAAGAAGTAACCCGGCATGTAGCGAAATTGCCCAAAACGGATAAAGGCGAACGTGAGACTATCCGGACCAACTGGAACCAATAGAAAAAAAAAACCCAGGGAAAACGTTAAATGCCGAAAAAGAAAGTTTCGCACTTTTATCCCAGACATACAGATGACCATGTTTCTAAAGGAAAGACTGAAATGCCAGGAAAGCGAAATGATTGGCTGGAGAAGAGTTGTCGAGATCAATAGGACATGTGCAATGTAAGAAATCGCATCTTACTTGTAAGAGGAGGAGAGTGCGAAGAAAAGTGTCCGGCGCGCTTGCCTAGCTTCACCGACCGTATTAGTCGCCGGTCCTACTTTAGAGATGGTTTCGGCTTATACACAATCTACCACCCTGGAAAGCATGCATGTTGTTGGTTTTCACTTATACCCCTGATTGAGCTCTAGTTGGTCGGTAGCACGTCTTCCGTCGTCCCAGTACGGAACAAAGTTTATAAAGAAGAGAGCTAGATGCATTCATCCGGTCCAAGGGGATGGCATGGCTAGTACGGGTGACGATTTGGTTCGTCTCCGTTGAATATTGTTTGAGCCAGGCATGTACATACCTCGTTCCGGTTCAACCTTGGCCGAGGCCGTGCTCTAGGACCCTGAATGAGAACGAGGGACGGAAGGTAAAATGCATATACTCGGTGTTAGTAGTAGTGACGTATCTCGGCTCTTTTTAAAGATTAGGAGGATGGCATCCGAAAGGATCATCTTCTCTCGCAAGCATGGCTAATTCCGCCCTAGATCCGAAGATCTCCAGATCCTGAAACCTGATCTTCGAGTTGGGTGGGTGACTTGGTTGCCAGATCTTCGAGATATGTACATACGTGGTTTCGGGTACGATAGGAGAGGTGGGCGGGCTGGGCAGAAGCGGAATAACGCCATATCACGATGTGTTATCGCCAGACTGTGCCACGCTAGCTAGTGTATGGCCGGGTTTGTTGTGGCACGGAGCAGGAACGAGCCAGCACATGTCCAGGACAGGCGGTCAAGCCACAGGAAATGAGCATGATGGGTCGCCCGGCCACTTCACGGTGTGCGATTATGACTCCACTCGACGCGAGATGGGTCAATAATCCAAGGAGTTGAGGCATCGTCCATACCACAAAGTGGAGCCGCACAAGACTTACCCTGAAACATGGTTAGCCCAGCCAGAGAACAACGTCACAGCTTGTGCGCAGAAATTGATATCGGCAGTATTTTGTGGTCTGTGGAATACGAAGACTTTGACAATGTAGGTAGGTATAATAATAACATATGAGACGCCGGCTATGAAACATGACAGCACCGACCCCATGACGCCACGCTAGATTTGCAAAATGACCCTCCTCGGCGCACCAGTGCAATATGAAAGAAAAAGAGAAAAAAGAAAAGTTACAAAAAAAAATTTGGGCAAAGAGGGTGGAGGGGGGTTGTTAAAACAGGAACATGTAGACGAGAGAAAAGAAGATGCGGTCAAGTCAAGGTTGGCCACGTCATGTCGATCAGGAAAAAGCAAAGAAGGAAGGAATGAAACGAATCTTCCATGGGCCCCGTCCCCTTCAAACCCACTGATCCCAATAAGGCCCAACTCTTCAGCGACCAATGGCCTGCCACCGGACGTCGTCAAACAACTCGGACAGACCTCGGAGATTTGCCGCCTTAGGTATAATTTCGCTCACGTGACTAGCACGGTCTGCAAATCATGACGCCCACCGCCCGTGTCCCGATACGGAATTGAAGGACAAGAATGAAAAGGGAAAAAGATAAGGAACAGAGAAGAGAACATAGAAGATTATAGAGTAGGGAGACTGTGGAATGGAAMCCCTGCCGATAGAATTAGCCATGCTTTTTCCATTCGGGTTTGTCTGTTCGGGTCATGTACCCTGGCACAGCTAGCTCGTATCCCCCCGGATTCCTGCTTTGGGCTTTGATAATGGGAATGGAGTCGCAGCTGCAAGAAAAGGCATTCAGGAGTCGGTGTGGATGGCACCGGTGCCTTCACAGACGTCGCATTTGACTTGGCCGTCCTTGCACTCTTTGCAGCTTGCGCCGTTGCAGCTGTCGCACTTTGTAGAACCGTTGCCGCGGCACGTAGGGCACTGCATGGTGACGATGGCGGTAGATGGTGATGCCGAGCCTCGAGTACGGATAGTTCGGGACGGCGGTGCGAAGGAAACAGGCTTGGAAACAGCCGTTCAGGCTCTTCTAGGGGTTTTGGAGTGCGAAGAAGAAGGAAGACAAGAGTGTAAAGTAGTAGCGGTAGTAGAAGTAGAAGTAGTAGTAGCGGCAGCAGTAGCTGTAGCCAGGACTCAAGTAGCTGCGAGAATCGAAAAGGACTGAAGGGGAAGAAGTGGCTCAGTTTCGAAACAACAACCACAGGCACAATGCCGAATACCCCCCTCATTATATAGTTTGCAACCCACGCACTCCGCGTACCCCAATCTAGGAGCCAGGAATAGTGAAGCGGCTCAGCCACGCCAAAAAGCACCTGCGACAGACCACCTCAGAGGGGCCCCTATGCCTTGGTAGGACCGTCGATGCCCGCATCCGGGAAATTTCAGAGCCTGCAGATGGTCGGAAGCACTGGCCGGCTGCACGTCACAGCAAGGCCGTCATTTGAACCAGAGTGGTAAGATTCCGCCCATTGTGGCTTTGCAGCTGGGTGCTGTAACGTCCTACATAGTACAGAGAAGGACTGAGCAATGGGAATTGGACTGGGGACTGGGTGGGTGGACTCTGGTGATTGGGTGACTGGCAAGACTGGCATGGCTGGCATTGCTGGCATTACTGGCATGACTACTAGCAACTGGCAGCGCCCTGAGTGACGTTGGTCTGGATCAGCATAGGGTACCCCAGTTCGCTAATCGTCGTGACAAGGACGCCACGGCCCAGTGCCCTTTGACCTGATTGCTCCGGACAATTCCTCAAACATCAGGCACCGCATCGCAGCGCGCAAGGCACAAGGCGTGGCCCGTCTGACTGTGTGTGAATCCTCTTCTCGAGGCCAACCGGCCGGCGTACCGGGGAAAGGCAACGCGAGGCAATGGAAGGGCGCAGGAAAGACGGCCGGTGAAAAGAGAGAGGGGTGGGGTGACGGGGGGGGCA
Source organism: Nigrograna mackinnonii (assembly GCA_001007845.1). Taxonomy (NCBI): domain Eukaryota; kingdom Fungi; phylum Ascomycota; class Dothideomycetes; order Pleosporales; family Nigrogranaceae; genus Nigrograna; species Nigrograna mackinnonii. The sequence continues at coordinate 631,234 of JGVQ01000073.1, read as the reverse complement.
AGGCTCATAGTGTGTGTCTGTGTCTATGTCTGTGTCTTGTGTCTCCAATTTGGTCACGACGACACAAGACACAAGACACACACATGCACACACTCACGCAGACGTCAAAAGGCACATGGGTCCATGGAGAGATGGGAGAGTATAGAGTATAGGAAAACAGCCCTCAGTGGATGCCTTAGTGACGCGGCATCCACACGTGGCAGATGCAAGAGCGTTAAAGCAGAGCCGAAGTGGTGGGTAGGGCTGAGCGATGGTTGGACAATGTCAGAATACCATTGCAAAGGTTAACCGCAGGTGCCTAAACGTAATTCTGCAGGCCATGTCCAAAACGGCTGGATCCCATGGCAATGGCAATATTCGCCCTGGACGCTGGTGCTGCGATTTCGTTTTACACGGCCAGCAGCGAATAAGCTCAAGCAAAAACCGTGTATAGCTCAATATTAGCATCCCCCAACCCCACCCACGACTCCCACTACCGTCACAAGGCTCCCGCGCTAACTGTTGGTATATCACTCGGGAAGGATTCTGACCCTTGGTATATGCGTTATTCGATATGGTTGCTCGCTCGTTACCACGGAAGCATATTAAAAAGCCAACCGAAATCCTGCTTTTGATATTGATGTACAAGAGCGCGTGAGCTCTGGCTCCACCCGCAACCTCCCCTATAGCTTCGCCTTTGCCTTTGCCCATAGTCTAGGACGGTCTATAGCAGCCGGCCCATCGTATATGTCTCTCTCCACCGCCCGCGCGTTGATCTTATCGTATGATTAGTACTATTGGTCGCACAAGTCCATCTCTCTCAAACAACCTCCGTGGGATACTCACATGTTGCATGCCTAGCTGCTCGACTGACTCCACCCCCAAGAGGCGCATACACGTCTCAGTCTCAGCTTTGAGTACTGTAAATTGTTAGCACGGGCCAAACTAGACTCTGAGGGTACGACTCCAATCTTACTTTCGAGAACCCTCGCAACACCCTCCTTTCCACCTGCACCAAGCCCAAATAAGGCAGCACGTCCTACTCCAACACCTCTGGCCCCCAAACATAACGCCTTGACAACGTCTGTACCTCTCTTGATCCCGCCATCTACCCAGACCTCAATCCGATCAAAAACGTCAGGACAGTATTTCCTGATCTCCAACAGAGTATGGACAGCGGGAGGAGCAGTGTCTAGGGCGCGCCCTCCATGGTTTGACAATATAACAGCTTTGATCTGCGGGGTATGTAGGCTTGCGAGATAAGCATCTTCATGCGTCTGTACACCCTTGAGCACAATCGGGAGATCGGTGTGTTTCGCCAACCATGGCAATGTCCTCTTCCAGGTCAAGTCCGCTGCTGTGCCCCAGAATAGGCTCTGTGCCATGCTCATGGCCTTGCCCGTTCCTTCGGAGGGTGTCTTTGCATCGGTGCTTGTCTGCGACGTTGAGCTTGTCTCCTGCACGGCTGCTTTTACGGGAAGTTTGGAGCCAATGTTCTTGGTTCGCTCGTCATCTTCGCGTTTTCCGGGCACGGGAGCGTCCAGTGTTAACACAATGCATTTAATGGCAGGGAGCTTTTTTATCCTCTCGAGCATGGCCTCGCTCTTCGCGCGGTCGGTCTGAACATATAATTGCCATCCAAATACCTGACCAGGCTTCGCGTCGGCCACAATCTGTTCTGGAGTCATGGACGCATTTTGTGATATGAGCTGCATAGCGCCATACTGCTCACATGCTTGAGCTATGCCATGCTCCCCGTCCGGATGCGCTAGGCGAGCCATGGCGGCGGGCGAGACGTAAATTGGGAGCTTGACTTTATGGCCAAGGAAGGAGGTCGAGGTGTCGCAATTGACGCAATCAACGAAGACTCTTGGCCGGAGGAGTATCTGCCTATACACTGCGTTGTTAAACCTCTTTGATTGCAGATCGTCACCGGCCGAATAGTAATATGCCCATGCCTTGCGACTTATCTGCTTTGTAGCAGCCTCTTCGATGTCATCTATGTTCAATAGAGTTTCGAGATCAATTGGTCCTTCTTCTTCAACCTCGCCAGCCTCGGCTGGGGAATTATCCGCCGACGGAAGTGTTTCAGGGTTGACCGTGCCGAGCTTGTCTTCAGGCTTTAGGCTTTCTTCGAGGATTCCTGGAGGGTGTATGGGGTCGTATTCTTCTGTGGCATCTGAACCAGCAAGTTGGAGTATAACCTTCACGCCACCAGGATGTTCAGGAATGAATTTCGTTACGTCGTAGACATTGCCGTACAGGATCACCCAACAGCTCTCTGCGCTGTTGTGCTTCGCAACTGGATTGGTGAGTTACAAAACCGGGCAGATGACAATTGAGAACATGTACCCACCTTCCGCGTAGTCAAAAACCTTGGACATGATGCTCTATAGCAGGAGCTTTACGAAAATGTATGCAATATGCTCGGAAAAAGAAGAGACGCCAGATCACGACGACGAAAGACGGGAGGGACGAAGGAAGAAAAGAAACGACATGACGCGCCCAAGCACCCACGCACCATTCGCCGACATTTCAGTCAGCAAAAGCCGATAGCCTGACTAGCCGGCTGTGGAAGGTTTGTGGGGTGAAAAAGTTGGGGATTTGGGTTGCCGATCAGGCAGTGCGGCCCGCATTTCTGCTTTGGAAAGCGCCACATCGGTAAATGGCTCCGTAAGCCGAAAGACTTCACGATCCATTGGCCTAGCACCCGCAGAATCCCCAAGGGTCATTGTCAGGCATCTTAGGCACTCTGTATAGAGCCATGCTCCTCTGCATGGTTAGGTGTACATGCACTAATTTTCCGAGACTGCAATATACTCATAAAGTAGAGACCTTGTTTGATTACACTACGATTTCATGCTTTTTTCAAGCCTGGGAATTGTGCTCGAGTCTCTATGTATTAACCTTACGCCCATTATCATTCCTAATCATGAACCATACAAAGACTACGTGAAAAGTCGTTCGAGTTCTGAAAGCTCTCTGGAGCTGAAGAACGATCCCCCTCCGAACAATATGCTAAACACGAAAACTGAAACATGATATTCGACAGAAGGTGAAGTCGCCCTTGTTTTTGCGTTCACAACGACACGCCGGCCGTTGTGCCCACCCGACCACCTAAGAGTAGCGCCATGTCTCCCCGGCGTGAATTTGTGGTTGGAGGGCTGGTTTGTCCGTCATTGGACCTTTACCATCGTCACTGATGGGACTATACTCTGGGCGCTTCGGGCTCTTCGGTGCAGCATCGCTGAGTGGGCTGGGTGTCGGCCTCTGAGGTTCATTTGGCGGTGGCAGAGGAGGGGTATGGCTCTGCGTTGGGGGACGTACTGGTGGTGTGCTTGACGTGACAGGGGGAGTTTGTGGTTTCGACGCCTCGGACGACTGTGGCCGAGGAAATAGTGGTGGCTGGAGCGCAGGATGAGAGTTCGCTGAACCGGCGGGCGAGGATTGTGCCGTTGATGTGGAGGCCAGCTGCTTCATCATCTGCTCCCACCTTGGCATTCCGCCATGAGGAATAGGAGCTCTGGCCATTTCGCGCTGGAATGCCTCTGCTGACTGGAACTGAGGCATTGGTCGTGATGCCGGTAAATTTGGCGGAGCTCCAGCCATCACAGGGCCATTGGGGACTGAGGGGCTCGGCGCGGTGACACTGGATATAGCTGTTGTGCTGGAAGGTATAGGCTTTGGCGTCCATTCCGGCGTGAATCCGCCATTTGGGCTATAAGGAGAAATGTAAGTCTTTGCTCTCCTTAAAAATGCGTTTTTGAGGTAGGGGTAATTCGTGACATAGGCAAGATATTCACTTTGCGAGGAAGGGGACTGTGCATTGTAATTATTGGAGGAGGAGGGAGCGGTGGCGTACATTGGAGGCTTTGTTGTCGCTGCTGGATTGCTCAGCAAGCTCGCAATGGGCGTACCATTGCGTGAAGAGGAATGTGGACCCGGTGGAGGGTTTGGCTGTATTACTTGATTTTTTGCTGGACGTTGTTTAGGGATCTGTGGTTGAGAGAAAGGGAAGGGCGGCAGTTGCCCTGGAAAATGAGATCCACTATGATGATATGGGTATTGAGGAGGTGGCTGGCTACTCTGAGCATACTGATTGATTCCACTGAGTAATGGTGCTGTTGTCGTTTGTGGCTTCCAGGAGTTTGAGCTTTGCGGTGGGATGTAGTGATGGAAGCTCGTCGTTGCACGGTGGTTATGGTATGAATTCCCATGTGTTTGATACCCATATTGAGGAGCCATAGCTCGGTGGTCATAAACCACATTTGGCTGGTGTGCGATAGGCGAGTTTGGATTCTTTCTCGTGTCAGGTGAGTAGTACACTGGGGACTTGTATACATTCGTTTCAACTCTTGGCTTGTACTGATAAGGTTTCTCGGCGGGACGAATGTTGGACTGTATTGGTGTCCTTGGAACCATAGACATAGGAGCAGGTTGTATTGGGTATGACGCTGGATACGAACGACGCTGGACAGGTGGTACTGGAATAGGAGCCGGTTTGACACTATCCAAGAAGTTGCTCTTTGGGTTGTGCTTCAGCTTAGCCGGGTCCTCGGTATACTGCGGTCTTGCTTCAGTTGACGTTTTTCCAAGGTAGAACCAAAGACGGTTGTCTTTGCTAAGATCCACCCTTGCAACCTTCTGCAGGACTTCTGGAGCTGTATTGAATTCAGCCCATTTTTGCGTAGAATTAGGATCATGGAAAGGATCGCCCATTTCAGGGACACCATCAGTTCGATTGGTAATAGCCAAAGAGGGGTCATTATCTTTCAGATGGTCTGGAAGAGGCTTTGCATTTGCAGATGGTTTAGGTCGCTCTGAGTCTGCAGGATCTAAAGCCAACAGATACTTCCACTCAATCTCTATGCGGTCGCTATTGTTGTGTTAACATTATTGAAGGGAAAAATTCGTTAGATCACTTACCCATCCGGTAGCACATCGATAAGTACCGTTGACTCGCCTGGTCGATTTTCAACAACAAGTCCACCATATACCTGATACAGTTCAGTGTCGAGGTACTGGAACTGCACAACATCCTTTGGTTTGAGCGCCTTTGCATAGTTCATGATGAATTTGTCGTTCTCTAAGGAATCTGGGGTGACCTTTTTAATATTCCTCTTCTTTGGACGATGGAAACGACATCGGAAGTCATAGCCATCGTAAACATATTCAGTACCTTCTTCATCGAATGTTGGCATTGGACCAAGGTCAACCTGGACACCAGCAGCAGCGGCACAAGTAGCATGGAATGCTCTTGTACACTTCTTCTGAGAGCATTGGAAGACAGCGCCACGTTTGGAACGGCAGTAATTGCATTTAAGCTCCAAACGATCCTTTCCAATGTTTCCAACATTGCAGACTGTCTCGTTTGGTTTGCTGCCAGTAATGAATGTTTCAGGCGTGTAATCTGCGCAGATCCGGTGAGCTTGGAGGCCATTGTCAGTAGGCAGAAGCTCGTCAAATTCGACATCGTTAGGGCAAAGGATACAAGGCATCCCCCGCCCAGGTATCTTGATACGGATTCTGATGCGTTTGACCTTCTTTGGTTTAGGTGCTTCCTTTGGCTCATCATTCGCCCGCTTCCTCTTGTTGGTGGATTTGCGGCCTGACTTTCCTTTCGCTTTACCTGCCACGCTGGGTGGAGGGCTCGGTAGGTGATCTGCCGCATCCTCTTCTTCCTCGTCGTCCGTTTCTTCATAATATTCAGGAGTAGGCTCGCCTCGCAACTTCCGCTCAATCTCGTTCACGTCAACCCATACACTGTCGGACTCGCATTCACACTTCTTGGCGATCCTCCCGTAGCTCAACCATGCTTCGTTGGCGAAATTTACTGACTCGGCGCAGTTGTAGCCGATATTATATCCAGAGTGATAGCCATACGGATAAGTTATGACAAATTCCCCTTCATAGTGCACCAAGCGGTTGACTTTTATGTTGAACTGCTTCTCAAGCTGCTGAGGCGAGATGAGATATGTTTTGTGTCTGAGAAACTGGGAGCAATTCTTTGCGTCATTAGGCCAGATGCTTTTCATTGCTGATTCGAATCGTCGGGCATCCTCCTGGGATATGCTGTACCATTGTTTGGGTGCGCCAAAGTGGATGTAATTAATACTGTAAAGGTCGACATCCTCAAGATGCCAGGCAAATGTGGCCTTCCACATTCCGAGATAAAGATATGCGGTGTTCACACCAGGGACTTTAGTTCCCAGGACGTCTAACAGGTTAGGTAATTTTGCAACATTCCAGCACGGGGTACGTTCATCGAAGAGCGACCCGGGCATATCTGCTCCATACATGGGTTGTCCGTAATTGATAGTTCTCCAGTAATTTTCTTCGAGCTCCTTGCATCGCTCAACTGTATAGGTGTCGAGGTTTGGAAGATGGTAATCGAAGTCTTCGAACGCTTCCTCATCAATATAGTCCGCCATTGCAGTGCGATTGTTCATCCGCCGTGATGCGGTGGACTTGGGCTGGCGACCTCTTGATTTTGTTGGCGTCATGTCTTCTTGTTCTTCTTTCTTGATCTTGACTCTCGAGGGCCTCTTTTCTTTTCCAGTTTCCTTTTCAGGCTCGTCTTTTCCTGGTGATTTAGGTGTAGGGGGAACTTCGACTGATTCCTCGGCATTCCCTTCATCACTTGGCTCTTCCGCTTTTAACCCACGCCTTCGTGGTCTACCTGGTCCGCGCCGTGTGGCTGGTGTAGAACTTTCCCTATCTTTCGTGGAGGCCTGAGCTCTTGTGGACCGTGTGCGCGTCGGGGCGTCGACGGCGGCCCTCCGCCGTTCACCTCGCTTGGCTGGAGGTTGATGATGCGGCTCATCCGTCAATGCCCGCCATTCTGGTAAATTGTACGATCGCTGCTTTTCAATGTTTGCTTGCGTGTAAATGCCATGCTGTCCGGCGAATTCTTGCATGATGGGGTTTTTGACTTTGATCGTTTTGACAGCTTCGGAAAGGTCTGGCAGGGAGTCGCGCCTGGAATTCACAGAATTAGATCTCTCTATGTATGTTTCTCTGTATGATAGCTCACCATTCTTTCGGAGGGACGACTTTGACTATTCCCGACTTCATCCCATACTTGTCAATCTTGTCGATGAACTTTTTAAAGTTCCGGAACTGGTCCATTGTCTACATGACGCATAGTTAGCACCGGGATTATGCTGCTCCTCGCGCATTGAAGCTTCTTTCGAGCGGAGTTTTTTCGACAAGCGGCAGTTGCGCAAGCGGTAGAAAAAACGCACCGGTTTAAAGACAGGAATCTTCCCTCCTTCAAAATAGTGGTCTGGCTCGATCTCCTCGTCGTCGTCATCATCGCTTTCTAGCTCAGAAAGCTCCGACGACATTCTCTCCTCCCGCTTGTCCATGTCTTCGCTGGTGGGTGGAGTCAGCGCGGGCTTGGAAGTCGCAGTGTTGTCGACTTTATCAGTACTCGTCTCCACGGAGGGGACGATATCCACCGGCGCATCCATCGTAAAGGTTTTCTGCTTAGGTGCCGTGTGTCGTCGTTCTTTCGGGGCAGGTAAAGGGAACGATGCAGGCTGGAGGTCGATCGCAAGAGGTCCGAGTGTACCATACGTCTTCTCGTCGCCACGCAGAGTTCGGTTACAGGTGGCGGCACCACGAGGACCCTAAGGCAATCGCATCTATCTAGGCGTGTCCAGGGCCTGCGTGCGAGGTGTGCAAGTGAGATTTGGGAGCGAGGGCGGGTGGTTTGGAATGGGTGGAGTTCACGGGCACAGTTTGAGGAGGTGCCCTGGGTGCAGGGCTTGCCAAGGTGCTAAAACCTAATCGATAATCCTTGCTCGCTAACCCGCCTCGGGATGGATGATACGATTGTCAGTTCACCCAGCAGCCGAAGAGGGAAACATTCCAACACTGGGAAACACGGGCACTGAGGCCTGTTTTCGCGCAAGGAGAAACGCAGGCCGTTCCTGCGTGTGCGTCACTATAGAATGCGTGTGTCTTTTGTTCACGCGCAAGCTCTGGTAGTGCAAGACTAGCGAGTTATGCTTTTTGCGCTTCTGCACGTCATCGAACACCTTTTGTTATCTCCAAACCCATCTTATCTGATCCGAAAAATCTACGTGGCACCCACATGGTCTGTCCGGCTTGCCACAGCTCACCGTTCGTGTACGTAGCCGTTAGTCGCTCCTAGAGGGTAATTGCATGTGCATGAGGCTATGTGTTGTCTTACCTTACAGGCAGACTAGAGCATGCTGTTGATCTGATGGTGATTACCATGTATGGAAAGACAGATCCGTCTGCCCAACAGTGAGGTATACCGCCGGTGTAAGTAGTCCGGTGAATCAAGCAAACACGCACAAAGCATATACATAGTTCTAAGCAACGGTCGCTAAATGATGGAACTCGTAGCGCAACCCACAACCTTAGCCGCAAGCCCCGAAAGCCCAACATTTCCTGGGACACCAGCAACACTAAGCGGAAGGGAGAAAGTACAATCGCAAGCTTAATTCTTCTTATCCTTTTGAATTAGATGGTTTCAAAATGTGCAAAATTGAATCATGGATCCTAACGTAACTCGTCACTGTTGTCCTGGAAGCGCTCATTGAAGCACCCTCAAGTTTTGCCAGTGCAGGTAAAGAAGCCCATATTCCGAGGCTGCACCGTCGCACCTAGTAAGAGAAGGATACACCCGTCGGGAAGAGAGATCCTAAAAGACTTGCAGCACGTTCCCGATGCCCTTCCCGGCACATCTTGACTCGTCGCCCACAGCCACTCTCACACCAAGGTACTCTCGGCTATCTGATCTCAGCCCTACCACACCGAGCCCGCGACTAATTTGCCCCTTGGCGAGCGAAACGAGCGGCGGAATGATCGACCTGCAGGAACCCAGCTGCTAGAGCCATTGGCCCAAGCTCTTCCTGCGGTCAAAGAAATAGAAGAGGCAACCAGTATCAAGGGATGGGAGAAAGGTGATAGAAGGAGGGGTCGTGCTGGTAATTGTGTTATCTACAGCACTTGTTAATTGATAGAATGCTGCCATCTGGGACTTGGAAGTATTACGAAAAGAGCAGATTTCCTAGATATGACAAAGCTGAATTCGAAGTCATTCATAAGCAGAGGACAGAATGACGATGGGTTGTGTTAAAAGTTCAAGTTTGTTGGGTGCCTGAAACTGGAGCATCAACATTACAGGAATGATGAGCTGTGATCACTCAAAAAAGGACAAACATTGATACAAGCCATGATATTCTCAACCTGTATCCCAGTAGCCATGTAAAATTACAGCTGGCCCAAATCCGAGAACCCAGGAACCCGAGGCTCCATTGCTATGCAGAGAAGATGATTAGGCTGTACAGGCATGCTAGATGCAATGTTTTGATACTGATTTTCCGCTCAAATGCCCAAGATGGCTGAAACGGGCGAGATCGCAAACCACAGAAGAGATTCGAGAACCCAACTAACCCCTTCTTCCTCTTGTTCGAAACGGCCTTACTACCGAGGGCAGATCTAGTGCGCCTCACTGCTGCCCCGTCCGCCACGGAAGCCTCCGCCTCGTGGACCACCGCGGAATTCTCCACGGCCTCGACCGCGCCCACGACCGCGTCCCTCACCGCGTGGCCCACCCCGTCCTCGATACCCGCCTCGTCCTTCACCCTGGAATCCTCCACGTCCTCTGCCACCACGGTGATGGTGGACCTCAGAGAAACCATCATTGCCATTGGTGGTAGCTGGTGTAGCGGCAGCAGCTCCTTCCAAAGCGTCATCTGCCCAGCTCTGCACACTGCTAACAGGAGCAGCTGCAGCAGGAGACTCTGTCTCAGCGGGGTCTCGAGGAATCATCTCGAACGACTCTGCCAATGGATCATCGGCAGAAGATGGCTGTTTGTCCCATTGCTCCTCAGCGGCTACATTCGCCGCTCCTCCATCAACGCTGGAATATGGTGGTGGCGCGCTGGAGGGATCGGCGGGAGCGCTTCCGTTGAGGGCTGTCACACCAGTGTTTATCTCAGTAAGCCCTGCATTGGCAATGGTAGGGTCGGTAGAACCGGCGGTGGTTGTCTCGGATTCGGGTGGTATTGGTTGCGATTGAGCTACCTCGTCGACCCAAGCCTCTTCGGCTGCGAAAGGAGTGTCCTCGAGAGCTGCCTGCTTGATTTGGCCGTCTTTGCTATCATTAGCAGATGTTTCCTACTTTGCCGCGTACTGTTTTTAGACGTACATGTGACACCAAGCACTGCTCCCTCTGTTGATGGAACATTGTCCTCAGACCCATCAATGAGCTTCTCCACAGCCACAACGGCGCCTGCATCGCCACCATATACTAGCAAAAGCGCGCCTTCAAATGCCTTTGTGAGGTCAGACTCGTCATCCTCGAGTTGTCGTCTAGCAGCAGCAGCTCGCAAGAATCGTGACAGTGTGAGGAATTTCTCCCGGAAAGCCTTCTTAGACTCGAGAGCTGCCTCCGCTTTCAGTGTCTCCCTCAACTTGTCAAGCTCCACACTGTGCGATTGTTGTAAGATCTCCTTCTCTTGGGCAATCTTCTGCTGATACTCCTGATCAAACTTCTTGTATTGGGCTACTTGCTCCTCAAGCTGAGCAAGCTGGGATTGAAGGGCGGGCTTCTTCTGAATTTGGGCTTTCTGGTCCGCGTTGATCTTGCGAGAGGCAACAAGGTCGTCGAGGGACACGCCAGGGTTTGCTTGAACAATGGTGTCTACCTTCTGCACAGCATTCTGTAGGCAGAAATGTCAGTTCACGGGGGAGCTGGGCTGGGGGACAAGACGAAGCTTACAAGCTTCTTGGTGACATTTCGGATGTTCCTAGTGGTAACAAAGTCAGTCATTATGTTTTCAGGACTATATTCGAGAGCTTGGATTGGTGCCTACTTTTGAAGCTCCCGGATGTACACGTTGTCAGAGGAACTATCGCCACCAGCTGGGTCCGATGCGCCTGCTCCAACCTCGGATGAAGACTTCTCAGTTGCAGAGACAGGTACTGCAGCAGCAGCAGCTTCTGCCTTGGCCTTCTTCTTGCGAGCGCTCTTCGACTCACCCGCTGCCGCGGTTGGTGGGTTCGCGACGACGTCAGAGGCCATATTCTGAGTGTTTATACGGATTGAGTAATGATTTGACTAGTATGTAACGCGTAATGCACGTGAAGCGAGATAGGATTTGAAGAGTGGTTGTGCGTAGTGGTATACTGAAGAACACACGACCAATTCCTTCTCCATTGATTTCGGAAAGAAGAGCCAAGTCGCTAGCGCCATGACGCACGGTCCCTTGGAAGGTGCTAGAGCTTCCCCCCTGTAACCGTTGAAACACTTGGAAGACAGTCTGCAGGTGTAAGATTCTCTCTTATCTACTAATATTGATGCGGGCAATCGCGACTTTGCGACTCCGCGACAATGTTAACTTATATAGAGTTGATGCCAAGGCTTTGGAATATCTGAAAGTATCTCGCTTCTATCCACAAGTGCCAGGTAAACAGGACCCAGTAGAAGAATCTATATACTATTTCAGGGTTGGTGCGCAAATCTTTCGAATTGCGGATTGTTGGACACAAGAACCATCTACAATAGGGAGTAAGGTTACGGTAGCAGGTCGCAGAACGATACCAACCTATTAGAATAAGTAGTATCTCTCTAAAATTAGCATAAAACCACGTCTTAGATCCTCTAACTGATGGCGCACTTTCATAGGGACACAAGAGTAGGCTCACGCCCTGATTTCTTCACCGTGAGAGCTACCACATTGCAGGAATTGACTATGTCTTCTCTGCCAATGACCTATTTAGAACCACCAATGTGCAACGTCTCGCTGGGGATCACAATGTCTAAACCTGCAGCTCTACGAATACCCGGATCTGAGATGTGGAAATGAAATTTGCAATGCCCCACAGATGACCGTGTCATGCAACGCTACTGAAGTCGCAGTGAAATCAACTCGAACACACGAGATTGCTTGTGTAAGACAGCGTTTGCTAGTTTTATTAAAATCTGGACTTTTACACTGTAGCAAGTTGGTATTATCAGAAAGTCTGGTTACAATAAAGGCGTAGGTACATGATCTAAAGCATTCCACAGCAAGTATTCAGGTCTTCCGACACATCCGAATGCTGTCAAAGTCTTTGAGAGAATCAATCGTAGGACCAGTGAGGTGGAATTATCTTCACCGCCTGTTTCGATTATTAGTGTAGTTTCTCAAACACCTAGTTCACTACCACAAAAATAGTGTGTACGCTCTGGAAGTCCAGAAGTCAAGGCACTGAAATGCAGCTCCATACTGATTCAGTAATTTCCAGGCTGAGAAAGATATAGATTTTATGCTCAATTTTAATGGCCTTTGCTTCCGTATATCTGTACGATGGACCTAAGTTGTGCCAGTGATGAGAGCACCAAGGAATCACTAGTGGAGCACCCAATGCTGGCCCCTATGTAGTACCAAGAGCATCTGCACCTGCCCTTTGGGTGGGTATGGAACCGACCCAGGCAGGTCATCCGCGTCCACTTTGGACGTGACTTGACCGACCTACCTAGGTATGCGCGAAGGCAGCTGACAAGAATATATATTGTGATTGTCCGAAACAATCACGCAGTAAAAAATTCGGAATACCAGAAGTGGCTAGACTCTGCATTTCGTGGGTCTATATGAGCTTGCGTTCTTACTTGGTATGATCGGTCCTACCATACGGGGGTTGTGCTGCTCTCTTATATGCTTGGTTATACGATATTGATGTGTGATGGCTACTTCGCAGAAGGCGAGGAGCCAAATTCGCATGAAGCAAGACAATCCACCTTTTGTGCCAGCCAATTTGTCGGAAACAAAGCCCATGCACAACAGAGCGCAGACTCATGGGCTTCCTTCTCTAAAAGTCCATACTGCGACAAGAAGATGACTGCCTCCGCTAGAGACGAGAATTGGGTAGGCTAGCCATTTGGCTAGGTGATTATCCAATCTGATGGCAACATAATACCATCACCGTTTCGAGATATACTCACCATAGGCGTCAATCGTCAACAAGTCTTGATCTCTGTGAGACTGATTCATTCAATAGTGACACTTTCCATCACCGCAGAAAGGAGATTGAGCAACGAGGTATAAGGCCATTTGAAGAGGTTTTAATTTCAGTTGTTTCTTCGTTACTCACACTCGAACATCAACGTTCACATGCTGCTGCTGCTCTGTCATGAGGTTGTTTTTCAACCCCAGGATGATTGCGGAAGCTCAGTCAGCCATGGACAGACGCAAGGGATGAACTCATGAAGTCTAATATCCTCAAAGGCTTTTCATCACGCTGAAAACCACTAATCACATGAGTCACACGCAAGGCTTCCTAGGATTCCTTGTGGCTCCGGTTGAGGATTCGTCTGGAGATGTCTGTTCGTATTAGAGCTTACGACTGTGTGAGCAACAAACCCCTTTTGGGAGCCTCGCAAAGAATACAAGTCTATCTCCTCATCCTTATTCGCCGAAATTGTCAGCACTATGCAGAACTTGTTAAATCAATACACAGCATGATCGGCCAAAGCCTATCGCGGCAAAATATGGGTGAGATGCTTCTCCTGAAGTTCTTGTAGCAGCAGTCACATGGGTGTGGTGCAACAGGGGCTTGATAACCTTAAGAGTAGAAGATGGTGTGTTGACTGTGGCGAAGGAAGGTGGGCTTGCAGATTACGACGAGGCCTAGAGAGCGCAGGGCGAAGAATTGATATCGAGAGTGATGTATGTTATTGGACGACGATAACTGGCGTCAGCGACCGGGCATTGAGGGGTTGGAGGATAGAGATGGTGGATGTGGTGGTGCAGCGGCATAATGGTGTATGGCGGGAAAGAGGGTCTCTCGGGCCGAAGGTGGAAGGTAGAGAGGTGCCCAGGTGGGTGGGGACGTTTGGTCACATGCATTTGCCGAAGTGTGGCCACTCATGCCACGTGAAAGATTGGCTGTGAATTAGAGGTCATCGCGTGATCTAGGCAGCATTTAGGGAGATTACTCCGGCAATGAGGGCAAGGCGATGGAGGGGGAGCAGAGGAATAGGCGTGCGGTGCAATGCGGCCACTCGACTATGGGGGGATATGGTGTGCGGGAGGGTTGGAGCTCGAATGCAATCATGGTGGGAGAAGAGCGGATGCTAGCAGGTTGACGCGAAGGACCAAGAGACGCCGCATCCCGATTGTCAGAGCCTGTGCAATGGGAGGACATTACACATTGGTTGCAATCGTAGTTTTGGTATTGTGAGGAAGATGTAGGCTACCTCTGAGGGTCGGTCCTGGTAGTAATGCCATGATGCATGATGGAACTGAGCTGTGGGGAACAAAAGTAAAAGGCTGGCAAGTGAGAGAATTGGCCGATGCAAGCTGTAGCGACAGCGGCAGCGGAAGGAGAAGGAGCGTGGAGGAGGTTGGCGGCATGGGCAAGGGCTTGCGTGGGCGACAAGGGAAGGGGCCACTTGGGGGGGCACGGCGTCCGTGCGCTGAACGACCGCTCATAAAGGTAGGCGGGCGCCCCAAACACATGTGACCTGCTCCTTCCTCTCCCGTGATCGTGAACCCCCTCCATATCTCTCCTAGCTGCACGCTCAGAAGCTGTGCAGAGCTCCATTTACGTCGTCAAATCGCCTTTAAAGGTGTGTAGCTTCTTCTCCGCTCCTACCTTTACCCTTTTTTCCTTCTCTACGACCCGACTGTCATTGTACACGCCCATCCGACCATTTCCCTGGGCACGTACGCTGACTACAGCTTCGTTAAGGCGTCACCTGATACGTGAACATCATCAACCTTCGAGGTAGGCATCGTGTTTCCTTTCGCGAGTTTTCAGGAGCATCGACAACACCGTGCCCGCAATCTAGTTCTGCTTTCATTCACGGCTTGTTCTTGCCTCTGCTGTCGCCTGTCGCCTTCGCCGTCACGGCTTTGCTTGCGTTGAGGGGCGCGCAGCTCCTCCCGCTCATGCGCCTGATCCCGCGCGGCCAGCCATCGCGCAGTATGGAAGAAACGATGTACGGCGCTGCGGTGCGCTGCTTGGGATCTAACGGCTCACACAATGCGACAAGTCGTCCTCACGCGATGACAGCTTGGTCCCACAGCTTGGGGCAATCAATGCGCCCAATCGACCGTCTTCTCCTCGTTCCGTTGCACCCCTTCACAGATGTTGATTCGTAACCCGTGCTAACGTTTGTCCTTCAGCAGAGCCTCGCGTGCGATCGATCGGCGCTTGATTGCTACGGCGGTATCGCTACTCCGAACTGTGTAGGAACGGGTGAACAAGGCGCTGCTGTTCACCAACCCACAGGTTTGCGTCTACACCTCCAGACACAGACCGAACCCGTCCGGGCTCCTACCGAACTCGCGCTCGTCACTGGACCCAGGCTGTACCAGATCATTCACGGCTACGCCTCGGTTCCCTACATAGCGGCATAGTCGTTGCAATTGCACCGGAGCAATTCCTGTTGTCTTTGGCGTGTTGCGCAGGGCGCGTGAAAAGCCATCGAATAAGACCACCTCTTCCCACACGAAGGTACGGTCTGCTTTTTGGCAGATTTTCTGTCGCATTTCCATTGTACAGAAGTTCACTCAGTGAAAATGGCGGACACTGCTGGCTACCCAACCGGCGCTGCAAAGACTGGTCTGGGTTCGCACGCCGACTCTGTCCATAACACCAACAAGCGCAAGCGGGATTCTCGCGACCAGGGCCCCAACTCCTCCCGACCCGCTCCTTCTACGACCAACGCCGCCGGCAACACCAGCGACTTGAGTGACCAGGCCACTGCTTCATTTCTTGCTGCACACAACGCTTCGACTAACGAGGAAGACATGCAGCAACAGTTCGACGTCCATCAGAACGGCGGTGCAAACACCTCCAGTGTAGGCGATACGGCCGCTGCTGCACTCGCCTACCATCAAATGCAGGTACCGCAAGCTACTGAACTCTCCTTTCAAACTCAAGCATCGGGCAGCGAGGGTGCCTCGTTCAGCATAGGCGATCATCACCAGCAGCAACCGGCTGGCATGCAAGACTTTAGCCTTGAGGCTTTGAAAGCTGCCACGCAAACGTCGAGGACCGGCCAAAACGCCACTAATGAGTCTCCTCCAAATACCGCTGGTCACAAACCTCCAGTTGGTTCTGAAGAGTGGCATAAGGTGCGAAGAGATAACCACAAGGAGGGTATGTACTTCTCTATTCATTTTTATACTTTTAGCGGATCGTGTTGACCCCTCCTAGTTGAACGTCGTCGTCGCGAAACGATCAACGAAGGCATCAATGAACTAGCAAAGATTGTTCCTGGCTGCGAGAAGAACAAGGGCTCTATCCTCCAGCGAGCTGTACAATTCATCACGCAGCTTAAGGAGAATGAGCAGCAAAACATTGAGAAGTGGACTCTCGAAAAGCTTTTGACCGAGCAGGCAATCACCGAGTTGAGCGCCAGCTGTGATAAGTTCAAGGCGGAAATGCAGCGAGCCTGGGACGAGTGCCAAATTTACAAACGCGCCTGTGAAAATGCAGGTATTGTGCCTGAAGAAATCAAAGAGCGTAATGACAACACCGAGCAGAACGGTCAGAGCTAAGCCGACGTCACTTTCTCTATTGGAGGACTTATCTATAAAGCAACATCCGGCGGGCTTCTTATCTATGCACTCGGACCCCTTGCACGGTCAAAAACACTATTATGAGGGAACGTTTCTCAGCGGTTAGGTTTTTTCACCCCCTTCCTTACGCAGCACATATGAGAGAGAAGGAGCACATTCCTTCAAGATGTCTCGTGCTATCTTTTTCCTTACCTTCTTCTTCGCCTTGTTTGCTGCTGTTAAGGCGTTAACCAGCGATGACCCGCTCGCTCGGACAGGCGCACTTATGTCTTTGTTGTTCTTCGCCTTTCGGGATCTTCAATGTCTCATGGAGTGCAATGGAACTCAAGATCCCCTTCGCATTTCCAGGACTGGCGGAAGCGTCCGTTTTCTTTAATTCACAACTTCTAGGTGCACATACTTGATGGACGAGGTGTTTTTCTGTCTGATGAGTTGACAATGCTTTAATGACTCTGGGGGGCATGATTATTACTACTCTCCTTTTCGCAGTGAGACGAATAGATGTCATTTATTTGATGAAGTCCCCTAACCTGCCACACGAATTCCTATAAATCTCGTATCGCTCATGCATGGGATGGCCCCTCCACAACGCAGAGAAATGGAAAGGATCGCACTAGAAAAATTTATCGCAGAGAAATACTATGGCTCATCATTGCATCATGCTGTGCCTCACTCACTTTGGTGCCCATGATTCTGCTTGCTAGGTGGCTAGGTCAAAAGCGCCCAGCATCTCATTGGCCGCCAGCTCGGCGACAGCACGAGCCATTCACGCTTGGCGAATCTGCGATAGCCTCACCTCACCTTCCCCACAATCACCACCTTTCGTCTTGCAAACGTAATTTTCCTTTTATTCTGCTGCCATGTATTGGGCGTGAGATTACACCAAATATGGTGGTTCCATCTTACCTCCCCCACGAACTCACCTCCGCGTCCTCGAGTCGAAAACGAGCGTGACAATGGATAACAACAATATCCCCACCGCATCGGGCGTGCCGCCAGCGGTCGACGAAGCTGAGATGATGGGCATCACAAGCAACGAAGTACCTATACTCGAAGCAGAACCCGTATCGGAACTCAACCCTCCACTCGATACTGCCGAACAACAAGGTCTTTTACTGGACGACAGCGCGAATCTACTGCCTGGACAAGATGGTGCCGGCGTATCGCTTCCTTCTACGCCGGCACCGCTACATCTCCCCCCTCCAGCGCCTCCAGCGCCTCCTCCCGCGGCTGGCGAGCCGACCGATTCTCTCTCCCTAATGCAACTTCGGAGACTAGTAGATAATATGCCCAAGATTGAACCTACACCGTATGCGTTCGTCTATGAAGATGCGTCATCGTTCGAAGACGAGTTGGAAGAGTGGTTCTCATATAGCGTGGAGGAGCGGGCTATGCTTCTTAAGGCTCAAACGACCTTCTCTCAAGAATGGGGAACTTATCATGGGTCAACATATGAGGGAGGGGATATAAATTGGGACAACATGACCCTCGACCAGCAGAAAACGTACATGAAGTCGTTGTTAGATGCTATCAAGCAGTCGGACCCTGTCGCTAGATTGAAGAAGCTGGAAGCTTTGGTATATATTCTTCTTGGCTGCTGGCATGAAAGTGCCGGTGTGATGACCACGGCGACTGGGAAGTCCGATGAGGATACATCATCACGGGGAAGCTCTGCTACATCACATCCTTCTCCAGGCTCTTCGTGCGAACGTCCTGCCCTACAGATTGCGATGATTCGATATAATGTTCAGCTTCTAGTTCAGTGTGGAGGCCTTCAGACTATTGTCGACGTAATGCGACTGTCCTGTTTAAGGGCTTGCGGTGTTGAAGTAGACCCTGACACTCCTCGTGACAGCACGGAGGCTGAGCGTCGTGAGGTATGGTGTGCAATGACCGCAGTCTATGTTGTCTTAGAAGTTGCACGCATTCAAGAAAAGAAAAACGACGACATTTCTCTGAGGAATGCTATATTAAACCTCAAGAAGCCTGGTCTTTTCATGCACTTAACCGAAATCGTCTCAAGACTTCGATGGGACGATCAGATCACTTTGTCCCTCCACAAAATATGCTTGCTCGTCTGGAAAACAATTCTGGTCTCTTTTGGGGGGCTTGGTGAGGTCGAACGAGCAAAAAATTCCTTCAACGATGAAGACCTCAAGTCCTCGGATGACCGTGGCCAACCCATCATTACAGCATCGCCGCTGGACTACCATCTCTTCCGTCAAGAGATCAGCTCTAAGTATCCCGCATATAATCCGCCTCCTCCCTTGTTCCCTCTCGAGCCGGAGAATAATTCAATCCTCCCGCCCTTGAAAAATCACCCGAATAAGGTGGCCGGCAATCATGTTTTTGGGTCTGGTCTCGGGAATATGAATGGGAACACATCCATACTACATCAGCCAGTACATATTGCTACTCCGGCTCCTTCGCCGCCGCCGTCTCCTGCGGGACCGGGCGGGAAGAGTGGCAAGAAACAGAATTACCAAACCAATCAACTTTTCCCTTTCCTGTACCCTCCATTGGACGAATCTAGCAACAAACTTGGCGGGAAAGGCTCCACTGATCTTCAAGACCTACTTGTCGGCCGCAAGTGGGAGGGATCTGATATCCCAGCTTCAATCCTGGAGGCAGCGGAACTCTTTGCTAAGCGAATGAGGGCAACAAGGGCCATGAAACAACTGTGGGAAGAACGCGTCCATTTTATGAAGTACGAGAGAGGATGGTCTCGTGCGGTTGAAAATGCTGATGTCGATGAACTGTCACTGGAACCAAAAGAAGACAGCGAGCCGAAGGATCCTGCTCCCTCTGGAAGCATCGAGGAGAGGATGGATCTGGTCGAGGAGTGTTATCGGAACTCCCTACCGTATCTCCAATCTTTAGTCATTGTTCTGATCAAAGCAATTCTAACGCAAGTCACGATGATGGTAACTCAAGCGGGCGGTACTAGCCTTCAGAGCGGTTTCCATTTTCAAGAAAATCAAAATGGAACGTCTGCAGGAAATGGGGGTATGAATGGCGTGAATGGACAGCACGCATCCACAAATGAAGAATTGGATACAATGCGCACGCAAGAGATCCTTAACAAAGCAGCATCTGGAACTCTTCTGCTCCTGTTGAAATGGTTCAAAGTGTCCCGTAAGTCCCCCAAATATAATCAACCGCCAAACCTAATGCATTGCCAGATATTTTGAAATATGAATACCTCACGCAGCTTTTGGTCGACTCCAGCTATGTCCCCCTGATCTTGAAACTGCTCCAGCTGCAGGAACCTGAGAAAGTGGTTAACTTCAAGTGCGAGCAAGAAGAACTGAAGTGAGCCCGTAATTTATCTAATTTACTCCAATTCCAGCACTAACAGGTAAAGCTTCTTCTATTTCTGCCGTGCGCATTCTAGGATTGGCGTTGAAGAAGAGAAACCAGAACCCAGCCAAGATCCTGATTCTGATTCAGATGATGCCGTACCCCCTCCAATCCGGATGCACCGCGATGAACCCCCGGAATCAGAACCGGAGCAAATCCCCCTCCCCACATCACAACCACCAGAAGTTGACGAACTCGGTATCCCGACCTCAGAGTACCCCAAAGAACCGATAACAAACTTTTCATGGCGCGCCTTCTTCACATCTATAAACTATTTCCGAATCATGCAGAAAGTCTGCAAGAACAAAGCTCACAGGAACCTGATGCTCGTCTCCTACAAGTCGAGCCAGTACCTGCGCAAGAGCCTCAAAGTCCCACAGCCAGATCTGCGGCTCTACGCCCTGAAGCTTTTCAAAAACCAGGTCCCTTACTGCGGCCGGAAATGGCGGCAATCCAACATGCGCGTCATCACTGCCGTGTACCTCCACTGCCGTCCCGAACTCCGCGACGACTGGCTAGCGGGCAGCGACATCGACGCTGAGGTCGACGAGTCCGTGCCTCTGGAACAAGCCCTGCGCGCGCTGACCCACTGGTTCAACCTGAAGCGATACCCGGATGCTATGGGCGCCAGCGTCGGCGTCCTGGAAGAGGAGCAAGACTTTTTCAGACGCGAGCTCGAGAAGATGGATTGGGGCGACGAGGGACTGATGGATGGGGATGCGGACGGTTCTGGCTGGGACGTGCAGGTTGAAGGTTGGTAAAGGCCGGATTCAGGTTCAGGGTCAGGGTCAGGTTCAGGTTCAGGTTCAGGTTCAAGTTTAGGTTTACGAGGCTTTTGAGCGCGTTTGCGCGCGTTTTCAAGGGCCCGGTTTCGGTTTCATCCCGGGGAATTGGGCTGGATGTATTGGAGGCGTTTATAGCGATATCAGAACAATCGAAATGGGGAACTAGGATCATAATAATAGGATAGGGTTTCGGAATCGTGAAATAGCCATGTTTGACCCCCCTTGTTTCTTCGTCAGGGTAGGAAACGAAACGTCGTATTTTCTATTGGAAATTGGGTCCATGCTTGCGTGCCATTCATTGCCGACACTCGTAAATCAAGACTCCAACACAAACATCCCGTATACCAGGAACTAACACACGCATCCATCACATTAAGGTACATGTCCCGAGCGCGGTGAACGCTCGGGAATAACACATGTCACTCTAAAAACAATGCTAATGATTTTTCTACAATGCTTTGAACGCATCACTGACCCACGCGCTTCCCATCCTATGCCATACCGTTCCATCATGACCTTGAAGCCCATGCCAATCCAGATGTGCATACAACAAAGAAGCCGCGTAACACAGTAAACACCATCCTACTGCAAGCGCCGCTTTCCCCTATAACGACTTTCTAAAAGAGAAGCGAATAGCAACGCCTAGGTACGTTTGATTCCTCATGCCGATTATAGTTAGCCTATGCCTCCCTATCCGCCCGTTCACCTCTTGGGTGATTTTTGCATCGTTGGTCATCGTGAATGTACTGTTGAAAGCGAGGAAAATGAAATGGAAACAGAGAACCATCATATCCGACTTTTAAGACTGTGCAGTGCAGTTGTAATAATTACCCTGATGATATAAAGACAGAAAAAGTAAAACACCCTTCGCCGTTGCTTGCATGGACAACATGTGAGGGGTGCCAGCTTTATGGAACTGGCGGAACTAACTCGCACCCGCATGAATGAGCGGGTCATAGAAAAATAGACAGGTGTTGTAAGAGAAAGGAGGCAAAGAAAGTGTAGCAAGCAAATAAGTATGGTATAAAGATGCCCCTGCAGCATGACCGTTGAAAAGGAAAAACGCCGATCCCTTGAATCCTCATATTCATGCATGCAATGAATTTCAGACAATGTTTGGCGGTTACTATACGCTTGTGTGGCCGTTTCTTGATTACTTTCGTTTATCTACGAGGTATTTGCAATGCTGACCATGGGGGGAGCTGCAAAAGTCTTATCTGTAGAAGAAGTGTTGGATACAGGATCATCAACAGTGCTTGTATTAGCACTCGGGATTGAAGGGCTTTGCGGACTCTGGGCTTCGTTGACAAGAGCGGGTACGTCCGCAGCAGAAATGTCGGTCGTGGGGCTTATCGAATTGTTTCGCAATGTTGGAGAAGACACGCTGTCATTTCTATCGCTAAAGCGATGCATCTTCTTCTCGACCTATAGGGAATGAGCTAGGCTTGGTCATTTCCTTGTGGGTAACATACCGAGATCATTTGCTTGCCAGAGATGATCTTTTTCGCTTTGTCCATTTCTGGCTTCAAGATGGCGATGAGCTCCAGATAATCCTTTTTACAGAGCATCTCGAGGATTTTCTCTACGGCTCGCATTAGTAGATGGGCTGGAGAGCACATGGCAAACTTACGGATCACGTAGTTGCCGTAGCCATCCTTAATGAGCATCAACAAATTACTCTCACCACGCTCATTCTTCTCGATGACTTTGAGCATGATATCGCGTCGCTGTTGGTCTGTGCCGTGGACCAAGCACTTCTCAACAACGTTGCTGGCGAACTTGTGCTTGGAAAAGCCAATGAGCTCGTTCTTGACGAGACCGATAATCCTCGCGCGATCCTCAGGCTCACCATGCTCGATGACATGCTGTGTCACATAGTTTCCGTATTGGTCTGCAATCAATTTTGATCCCTCAGCATGTAACTCTTGCAGGATGAATCGACGCGCGGGCTCTTCGCAGTGCTCGAGCATCCTTTGAATGACGCGGCAGCCGTAGGGGTGAACAGACAGGCTGCCGACACTTCCCTTGAACGCCTCGATGATGAACTGGATATGCTCCAAGGGCACTCGCTCTATTGCCTTCTGAATGACATGGTTCCCATTCTGATCCTTGACGCATTTGAGGACGTCTTTCTCGAGTTCCTTCACTAGAATCGCTTGTTGGTCTGTCAAGATGTGTTCCAAGGCCTGGTCATGTTAGTTGGATTGCCAGCAGGAGAAGCGTATATAACACACCTTTTGCACCACTCGGCAACCATACATTTGCATCGACAGATCAAGAATGTGGCCTCTCATGCGGTTAGCAAGTTGCCGTTTCTGGGTCTGGTCGCCGTGCTCGAAGAACTTTTGGATGACGTAGTTGCCAAATACATCCTGCATTAGCTGGAGTGTGTCGTGTTGCAGCTCCTTGAATACTTTGTCCTTCTCGTCACTATTTGCTGTCTCTAGTTTCTGCTGGATAAACCGTGACCCGTGCTGGTCGCCACTGAACTCCACGACATGTTCGTAAATATCCTTCAGCTCGTACCGCCTATTTGTCTTACTGTTGGCTTTGAATTCGAAGAGACATTTGCTCATGAGCGAATCAGCCGCGCCGGTGTGGTCTCTCGGGGCTTTCGGTGGTTCAATGAGATTGACCATTCCAGGGATGACAGACATGGTGAGGTTTTGAACGTTGTTCCAAGGCGGGACGCCGTTCGGCAGCCTGCTATAAGGATAATTGTAAGGATTTTGCATTGGAGTATTCACAAGATGCTGGTATTGTTGGTGAAACTGGCTGGGATGCACGAAAGAACGGCGCTGCTCCTGCTGTTGCTGAACCTGATACCCTTGAAGCTTGCTGTTGACCAGAGCAAAATTGTTTGTATTTGATAGTGTTTGGTCGGTGCGAGAAGGATAAAGATGATCATAGACCGGTGGCGTATGCGTCTGTGAGTAGAATGGACTCTGCCTGACCCCGGTGCCGTTCGGTGCACTGCGGCTATCAAACTGAAATGATCGGAACTGCCCATGAGGGTCGCCGGCGTGTCCGTTAGCGAAGCCATCTGCGGCAAAGGATGCCTCTTCTGCTCCGGGTAGATGTCGAGGGTCTACCATAGCATCGCGGGTATATGGACTTTCGTTCCCAGATGGAATGAACGGGCCAGCTGGCCCTCCTATACTCATCGATGGCCTATGTGACTGTATACCCGGATCTGGATCTTGCTCGAGGTTCAGGCGGCTGAACGTATGCAAGGTGTCACTTTGAATCGAGCCGCTCCGTTCCTGGAATGCACGGCCATTCGCCTGAGAGAAGGAGGACGGCTGGCGGGCACCTGGCTGAGCATACCTTGAGTATTGATCGGCTCCCTGCGGGAATTGTAGAGGTTCTCCATGGCGTGAAGGCGGAAGGCTACCACTGCGGGACGGTGCGGCACTGGAAGGTCCAAAAAAGTCCACACTGCGGCGATCATCGCCTGGGGAATGCACCGAAACTGTATCCGGCCACGAGCCTATTTGAGCGTCTGAGAGCTGCGCGTTACCGTCAGGTTGAGCCATACCAAACGAGGGAAACCCATTTGTATTGGCGGTCAGTGAATCGAGCTGACGTGCGGAGGTAAAGTTCATAGTTGTTGGATCAAGCAACGTTTTGGCCGGCCCATTCAGAGGATTCTGCCCGAGATTATTGGTCCTTGCGACAGGGAAATAGGTCGAGGCAGGATTTTCGGGGTGGTAAGGCTGGGGAACCTGCCCTTGCGCAATAGATCTCTTCCTTGCTGGGGACACTCCTGAACTTCGCACGTGGGGTCGAACTGTCGTTGTAGACGACCCTGACCCAGACCCTGGAACTGGGCCTGACGACACTCCCCATGGTGACGAACGGTTAGGGACCCAGTGGTCGGACTCGGACGACGCAACGAGCGAGCCGGAACCGGTCTTACCCTCGACATGGTCGTAGGACGAATTGTTAATGTAGGCCCCGTTTTCTGCGGGCCTTGTCAGTACGAATTCAGCATGCACAAGGGGGGGCAAAACGGACCTCGATGTCGCGAGCTATCCCTCACAGTCGAGCCGAAACTGGAGCCAATCGAGTTGCTATTGGTGGTGTTGTTGCTATTCCAAATGCTCCCCCAGCCCGTGGGCTTTGCGAAGGTTTGCTGCAGTGACGAGCGCTCACTATCAGCGGCGCCGTTGAGAGGAACTCCGCTGGGGAATTCGCGTGTGCGAGACTGGGTAGAGGTGGTCAGATTTCTGGGCGGTTCCACGGACGGCCTTCTGAGACCCACATTATTCGTCATGGCTGCAATATTCCGGCCCACGATGCCAGGCCCAGAGTTCATTCCTAGGTCGGAAAAAAAAAATTATGGATGCACCAGGCGTGAATGCCTATGTACTTTGCAAATGCAAAGATGCGCGGGGCTGCTTATGTATGGGCAGGAGAGCTGAACTAAAATGCCTAGGCGTCAGCATGGGGGGAAACGTTGGTGGGAGATGCGCAGAGAGAGGCGCCAGGTGTGCGGCCACGTACCAGTAGGATCCAGCAAAGGTGCGGAGGGGGGGATAAGAGGTGCAGATATAAGGCGGATATGGTACAGGGGCGGTGGGAGGTTGAGCGAAGGGAGGTCCTCCACTTGAAGGGGACGAGGGAGGAGAGGGAGCGAGGGTTGATATGTGCAGAAGTGGCCGGCGCACCCCTTGTGTTGAGTTGGTGTAATGTCCAGAGGCAACCTCAACCACCGTACATGCTAGACTCGAAGAGGAGGTCTCGCGCGCCTGGCGGGGAAGGAACGCATCAGTGGGGTGCAGCAGGTACAGCAATTCTTCGAGAGGCCCGGCAGTCGCGTTGAAGCAAGGGCGGTAGGTTGGAATGGGGCGGAGGGGTCGAGGGGTCGAGGTTGTAGGGGAAGCGTAAAGGTCGATGCGGGCAGGTGTGGGTAGGCGCTTCAGTTAAGTTCGTCAGGCAGAGAGGGTCGACCGTGGCAGGAGGAGAAAAGAGGCCAGCGATGCGGGGGGGAGGCGCAGAGAGGATGGGCCAGGTAATTATATGGGGAGAGGTTAGACTGGTTGAGGACGAGAGGGATGGATGGGAGGAATGGGCGCGGGCGCGGGCGGCGAGAGTGGTTTGGTTGGGGTGAATTGTGTGGTTGCGGTTTCGAGGTTGGAGGTTGGAGGTTGGAGGTTCAGGAATTAGAGGTGGAAGTAAAGTCCTGGCCTGGCCTGGCAAAGAGCCCGAGTGCTCACTTGCTCAGCGATTTGGTGAGCCCCAGATGGATCGGCGGCACCTAGCCGGCAGACCCACCCACTCTAGGGGAGTCAAGGGCGTGGGCGCTGGGACGGGCGCTGGGACTGGCGCTGGGCCTGGCGCCTCCGCAGGCTCTCTTTCTCTGTAGATACCTAGCTCTCTCTAGGTTCTAGGCGACACTAACACGGCCTACCAAGGGCACGACGGGCTCGGTGCAGATGCGTCGTGGGTGGTGCGCTTGACCTTGACGGCCTCGACGGGCACCACTGTAGCCGTTTTCTTTAACACTTCTGCGGCTGCTTCTGCGGGCGATGACCTCTGGTGGCTCTTCCCACTGCCCACTTTCGACCTCACAGAAAATAATCCGCCTCGCCTGTTGCCGTCCACTAACGGCAGACTAACTATGCAGACTTGTCCGCCTGTCCTTTCGAACAGATATATATATATATATATCCGTTCAATTGAATCCTGTCGTTGTCTGGTTCTCTGGTTCTACCTCTGGCTTCCTCTTCTTCCTATCAATCCTTTCTCTTGCTAGTGACCAACGGCTGCTGCTGCTGCTACTACTCCTAATCTAATAATGTTTTCCCAATTTTGCTGATTCTCCGCCGTACCGCGTTCTGCTCACTCGATTATTACCCCGCCAAGAGAAGGAGGTGTCTACCTGTTTCGAAGGGGAACGACGCAATCTGGCCGATCATAACACGCAGTGCGTTGATGGGAGCAAAGTGAGACATTTTGGCGGGAAAGGAGCCCTTTCTCATTATGTACACCAAAGCGTTTCACAAAGTTGCCCAAGTCCCCCATGCCGGCACCCCGGATCCCTCTTCTCGTCTGTCCTTCTCCGTGCTTGGTGTCCCAAGACCCTGCTCTCCATCATCATTCGTAGCTTCTCGCACACGGTCCTGTACGTGCGAAGGAAAACCTGGATGTTTGCCCCGACGCCCTCTCCCCCCCCCCACCCACTGGGTATCTAGTTAGCCACTCCACGCACACCACATATGTGTAGCCCTACCACTACGGGGACCACAATCGTGGATGGCTAATGGCAAGTTCTGGACGATCAAACCAGGACTCAACAAAAAAGTTTCTTCATTGATGCACCAAGGAATAGAATTTGCAACCTGGCATAATGTAGCTCTCGTTTCTGCTCAATGCCATGGTCGAGTATGATCACATCTACTGGTTCCGTTTGCATGTACCGCCCAACATCGAATCGCAGACGAACCCGACACCCGATGAGCGTCCAGCAAGCTGCTTGATCAGAAGCATACGCTAGTGGGATGCAGTGACAGCTCCCAGCAAAGCCCATGGGCAGCGCCTCATGACTGCCTGAAGCCAATCTGCGTCTACTCGTCTGCAACGCACAGGACGCACAGGGTGTGGACGGCTGGAGGACACTCCACCTCCACTCTGTACTCAACCTGTGCTGCATTGGGGCGTTGGGTAGGCTCAGCAAGCCCACTTGGCTCTGGCCATTCACTGGCCGTGGCCTCACTATCGGGAGGGGAACGATGGCCTTGACAACCACATAGGTTCTCTGCCTTTACGAGCAGACTCCAGGGCCATAGTCTCTTGCATTTGTTCACCGCTCTTCGCCTGTTTAGTTCCATTCAGTCGCACACAGCGGAGCGAACATGGCCGTTGGCGAGCAAACCTCTGTCAAATGTATGGTCGTTTGCCAACAAGTGCTTATTGATTGGCGAAGAGGAACGACGTCTACCAGAAAGATGGTCGGACTCGGACGCATATCGGAGGCTTGTGTCAAGTATTTTGGTGCACACAACAGAGTGTCGTCTGCTCCGATTCTAGAAGCGGCCAGCAGCCAACGGGAGGCTGAGATGCAGGACATTCGATCGCTAACAATCCTGTCACGGCTGGGGAGATGGACCCTTGTCGGGCGGTTTCGAGCACGACTTCCAAGAGGCACGGTGCGGACTTGGCTCTGGAAAGAAAGCTTCCGCACAACAAGTGGCATCGGAGGCTTGTTGGTCGAAACGTGTCAAGGCCCAAGGCATGGAACACTGGATGCCTTAAGGGCCAGTCCAACAAGTCTCCAAGAGGTCAAGACGTTCAAGGCGCAGTGGACATCGGAAATACTTTGAAGCTTGATGAGAGTCAGATCCGCTCCCACGCAGCCAAACGGGAGATGGTCCAAGTGCCGGACCTATTCCCCGTTGGAGATAGCATCATTAGCCAGGGCTCCAAAAATGGACAGGGCGAGGGTAGCGCGAGGCGCAGAAAGAGGAAAATTTGGGGATCGTGGTCAGATTATTGCGAGCACAGTGTGTGCGCATGGGTGCGCGCTCAATCTCTGCTCCACTCTGCTCTGCTTGCTTGCGTCGCCTGCCTGCCTGCCTGCTTGCTTCATTGCTGGCAGTATAGCCGTCCCCAGAGCATGTTGGCGGTATTCCACATGAACAACTGACGATGACGGTGGTGGTGAACGGATGTGGGAGATGCCGCAGGGTCTGCGACCGTTCGCACGTACGCCGTTCGTCTCAGGTGTTTGTCGAGTCCAGCAACCACGTTGTCGTCACTGCACCACGCAAAACATGGCATGTCTCGTCAAATATAAACTTAAAGCACGCGCAGATTGCATTGAGATATATAAAGCTGGGAAGCGATACCATCCGAAGGGGTTTCCCCCTGGGACCTTGGCTCTGAAAACACGACGTCGTTTCTTTGCAATCTGCCTAATAATCCAGCTCCATCAGACGGGCCTCCTGTTTGCTGCTTGCCTCTTGCGGACCCCGTGTCTGAATCGGAGCCGGTCGCTCTATCATCACTCATTGCCCGTGTCTCTCCTTGTCTGCGGTGTACTCCGTAAGCGGTTGAACATCTGCACTCGTACGCAAGTACGTTCAATACATTCACTGTCATCTACAAACCTCGCCCGACGACCCAACGCCGGCGGGGCGGAGTTGACTCTGCCTGCGGAATATCATCCCCATCATCATACTTCATCAAGCCGCCGGCACCGCCGTTGTCGTCCTCGCTCACGCATCTGCATCTCTTTCCCACCTTGACTTTCCTCGCTCAACAATCGACGAGACTTGGTTCACTCGCCTCCCTCATCGTACGTCGCTGGTCTGGAACGGGCGCGTATCTACAGGCTGCGATAGAATTGAAGAACAGAACAGGATGCATTCCATCGCTCATCTCAGCACCAAGCGTTCTGATTGGGCATAGCAGCAGCGCTTCGCCCAGAGGGATTGGATCGCAAGCCTCACGAGCCTTGTCTCCTCATTTCCGACCTGGCAGCGCTAAACGCTTTCATTCTGCCGTCTTGCTGCGCTGCCGTTGCCAGTGGGGCCCGAGCTCCCACCCCAACGCCTCGCGCGCCTTTCCTGTTCCTTGAAGAAAACGGCTCCTCTCTCCTGCGCTTCGCTCGCTCCTTACCTACCTTTCCTCTCTCCTCTCTCACTCTCTCTCCACCCGCCTGCACGCCAGACCTCTCCCTCCTCACATTCCTTTCTTTTGCGACACCAGCTTCACTCTTTCAGCTGCGCGTCTGCTTCCATTCATTCCAAAAAAAACCCACCCTCGCCTCATCCCTTGAACCCGCTTATGACATTCGGCTGCTGATAAGGTGAGTTCCCGGCTCCTAATGTTTGCTTGGCGAACAAACAGGCAAACACCCGTACCACTCTTGCTCCTTACCACAGACGTCAACTTCAATATCGACATGATACTGACATGGGTCATGGCAGCCAATTCGCTCCTTATCCCCCATCATCCGACGACTGCGTCATCAATCCAAGACACGTCGAAACGCCTTTTAACGAGCATATTACCCCATATACCCTCCCATCATGAAGTCAATCCAACTCCTCGTAGTGCGCGGTGATGAGAAGAAGGAAGGCGGCATCGATCCTACCATGGTTAGCCTGTTGGTTTCTCTCCTCGTCCTCGTCATTCTGGGACTTCTCCTAGTCGCCGGTCTTTTCTTCCTCCGGAGCATGCGCAAGGCACGGAAAGAGGCAGAGCTCCCGCTCTACCAGAAGAGACAGTCGGGACACCGTCGATTGACCATCACAGCCGCTCCGTTCGGCAAGGGACGTGATTCCGTCCTCGTCTTCCAGGAAAAGCAGGACCTCATGTCCAACTCCTCGAGTCCTCCTGCAAGCCCCGTCCCAGAGATCCGCATCACATTTCCCGACGAAGTAGATGAGTCCGGAAGGCGACAGTCTGGCAGAGTCGTCGTCGTCCGTGTGGGAGAGCACAGTGTTGGAATGGAGCCTGTTCACGAGGATCTCCCCCCATATCAACGCAACGGAGACCGCTTCGATTCTCTCGATCTCGAACGAATTGGTGGACTCAAAGAGAAGGATAACAAGGAGTATGCATAAACGACCTCCGATCCCAAACTTCGGTCCATCCAGTTCTCCACACACTCGCTCAAGCTGTCCACCGACCCCCAGCAGCGTAAATCTTCCTAATATTCTCCAAATACCAACATGCCGCTTGGCTACGACTCGATTATTCTCTGATGACGGCTCCATTTCGCTGATTATCATACCTTTACCTTTTCTTTAGCCCGCTGCCATTGTTGATCGGTGGCTTTTGTATGCATGGCACGGGCTATGGCTCCAGGCCAATTGTATATTCTCGGAGATGTCGGATGGGATATACCCTCGATTTTTTGGTCCCCAGCCCCATCTCCACTGAGGTTATGTCCTCTTGTATAACTTTTATTTCTAATGTATGATATGTCCCTCTAGCTAGACTGCTTAGCTGCAGCAAGGGAGTAAATACAACCCGTTTTCAGAATGAATTTCCGTGTTCCTCCACTCGGGCTTGCTCACATGAGCTGTGAATCGTGTGAATTAATAAATCTGAAGCTGGCGAAACATGACCGTATGAAAGACATATATAGCTCTACATGTTATGGACTGGCGAGCCGAATGCCCCACAGGTCCGAGTATTCCCTGTCGTTATCGTGGCGCACGTGTAGATTAATATAATGTTGCTAAACGATGGGACACCAAGATACAGCTGATTGCCCGAATAGGAAAGTTTGGCTTTCGTTCACGCAGGCTTCGGTCCCGGTCAAACCATGTTCCGTTTGACGAAATGTCTCAGAACCTCTTACATGTCCCGCAATTACCACGCGTCTTTACAGACACTTTTATTGTATGTCGCCGCTCGTAAATTTCTCCAATGGATGGTGAAGAGCCCCTCCCATCCTTTGAAGGCCTTGCGGCGGCCTTCGCCAAGGCTAAAGCTGCAAAGGAGAAGGAAGAGGCTCAAGGCTTGAAGCCAACAACGGTGGACGCTGCTGTAGCAAACAAGCAAGGTGAAGTGCACTTCAAAGCTGCACATGGAATACTAATTGCC